>JAUBOC010000138.1:20813697-20824281 GCA_032275365.1 Anablepsoides cearensis | reverse complement strand
GCGCTGATTATAACAGGATGTATTTTTTACGAAGCTTCGAGGCAGATAAATTTGCCTCGAGGATTTTTTGTAATCGATTACTCGAATTATTCAGGAATCGTTTCAGCCCTAACCCAGACGTCTCGTCACTCATCCCTTTGACCCTTTCATTTAATTAAATCACATTTTATGGCGTGGTCCTTGCTAGTGAATCAGATGTAGTTATCGTAAACAGGTTCAAACCGGATCTAGGCTGCATGAAGTGCTTAATGAGTGGATCTCAAAATAAACGTCTATACTCAAAAGTAATAGTTGCTACTAGACATTTTTGTACAATGATATATATATATATATATTATATATTGTTATGATGGGACATAAAACAACGTTTGTTTGTTTGTTTTTTAGAGAGGAAATAATTTATTTAGGAAGTACAAAAATGCATAGCATACACATCAGAAATATCAAAATAAGACTAAATTAAAGCTCATTTATCTTTAACTTTTAATCCACAGTTATCCAGTGGATGTCCAGTGTTGCATCAGAAACAAAAAGTAACTGCATGTTTTTCCAGTGGTGTTTGGTTTGTTTCCCTGCTGCAGTGTGATTACTTGTTGAACACACTGGCTGAGGGGTCTTTGGCAGCAGCTGGTTTGCTGAGGACCGTCTCTGTTCCTGTCCTCACACCGCTGAACACAGACGGAGCCACCTTACCCATCCGCTCTGAACACAACAGACACAACATTAACATATAGACTTGTAAATAAAAAGGCTAACCTTGGACTTTGTCAATGTGTCTGAAGCAAATATTTATAAGAAAGAAGAAAAAAAAGCCCACATTAAGCAACTGTTTCTACTGTTTGGATTAATTAATTCACTTATAAATCAAATTTAGCTTAATTTTAATCATTCTAATAAAAATGGTCGCACATTTTGTAAAAAGTTTGACGTTTAAAAAAATACAGCACTAAACAGAAAAATCTCTTTAATGAGCTGAACAGTGTTAATCTGTAGATTAACATTATTCAAAACACTAATATATAGAATTAGGTGAACACATTTTTAGATTACTAAGAGTTTATTTCAGACTAATTATTAAAAATCTTAGTCACATCCGGTTATCTGTTTTGGGGACTAGCTCAGTCAAAAACCTGAGTATTTTATGAAAGTTACTTGAGATTCAGGTTTAAGAATAATTTCAGTGTTGGTGTATTTTTACATAAAAAGAAGAAAGGAAAAAAAGGACTAAACAAAAGGTTCCCTGACCGGGGATCGAACCAGGGCCGCAGGTTTTGTAGCCTGCTTTGTTCAAAATGAGTTTGCTTCAAAGCTGTGCTGAGCTGACGTACTAAAAAAAAAGATAACAGGATAAGACAGCCAAAGCCAGCTGAGTGAAGAAGAGTAAAAGAAAGCTACTTTGAAACTGATATATTATGATGCGCTTGTCCCCTTTCAACTACTGACTTGCTGCAGAGAGTCATGCATTGTTTCCTGTTTGTGTTACAGTCAAATAGCAGTCCCTGGTGGTCTAGTGGTTAGGATTCGGCGCTCTCACTGCCGCGGCCCGGGTTCGATTCCCGGTCAGGGAACTAATCTTTTTTTTTTTCTCTACGTCATGAAATAATTAAAGTATAGTATTTAAAACATTGGAAAACAGAACAATTTTGTGAATACTGAGTAAATTTATAATGTTATTTACAACTTGGCCTTCTGTCATATTCATGTTTATGTTTTTCAAATCTTCCAACACCTTTTTCAATAATCTGAAGCCTAAGTAGGGTACACAGATTAAGTACATACACCTTTGGCTTACATTTCTGCACTGAAAACGTAAAAACACAAATGAAAGACTTGACTCACCACACTCTGCCATGACCTCATACGTCTTACTCTTGACCTCGCCCTTCAGCCCCAGTTTACTGCGAGCTCCCTTCAGGTCCTCCTCCTTCATCGGTGGGCGCTTCTTCTTTTTCACCTCACCCGGCTTCAGAGAAGAAAAGCAGGACAATCAGCAGTGGTTATGTTAAAAAAATCTGCACTCAAGCATAAACAAAGTGTTTCCACATAATTAAATCATGTGACGTAACGTACCTGCGACATGGTGGCTTCTGGTTCAGCGGGCTCTTTATAATGTAACTGATGGTTATTTTGCTCTGTCTGCCTCTTCTGTCAACCAGCCTGACATTATATATAGTCCTGTTCAGTCAGTCCCCCAAACACTGCTGTCACTCCCGTCTGTTGTCAGTGTGTATTCTTAGGTGTGTGACGTGAGGGATGGTACAGCTGGAATGGGTCTCCCATAAACATCCAGACCAACAGCTGATCATTCATACCACTTGTGTGACTGGGCACAAAAAGAAAAAGAAAAAAACAACACCACCCAGAACACCTCCCTGAATAGAAGGGTGGGGCAGATTTAAGCCAGAAATAATTCCTTTTGGAGTCTTGGAGAAACATTTCCAGACATTTAACATGTCGACAAACAAAACCTGAACCAGAGTCCAAGGAAAAATGCCCAGCAGTTAAATTTATCATCAGTTATTTTATCAAATGAAAAATATTAGCTAGGTTTATTTTTTAGTAAAGTTTGTTTAGAAAATATTTTTAGTTCTCTTGGTAAGTCAATCATTAAATCTACAAAACAAATAGGCACCAGAAGGTATTTAGTGGAAAAACGGAGTCATTGTTTCTTTAAACTGTGGCCTGGTGAGAATTTGATGTAGTTCACTCTTTAAGCAAATCTGTTACTCTTTTATGACATCTTAGATCAGGGGTGTCAAACTCAGCTTCACCAAGGGCCACATGAGTGTTATGGTGGCTCTCGAAGGGCCAGTTGTAATGAACTTTGACATTTCATGTTTAACTTTGACAAAACAGTGTTTTAACATGTTTTAAACACTGATAAGAACTGAAGTGTACGACTGACTAAATCTGAAATAAACAATACAGAAATATTAGAAGTAAAACTAATAGAGTTTTACTCACTGATGAGTTTCTAATAAGTAGCAAGTATGCATTATGGCAGATTTAGTTTATGGTTGATTTTAAAGCAGACATTAATACTGAGCTATCCAACTAAATTGCTCAGTTAGCTAAAGCCAACAGCTCAGGGGAAGGACAATTGTTATTGTCTTTCACATTTTAAATTTATTTTGTTGCATTTTATCATAAATTTAAAGTTTACGGTTGATATAAGAAACTATTTTCATGTTAAGTAAAAAAATAAATATGTTTTTTGGGGGTCACATTTGGCCTGCGGGCCTTGAGTTTGAGACATGTCTTAGATCATTACTGAGAATAAAAACACACAGACACTGCCCCCTTTGGCTTCATACTTTAACCCACAACCTAAAATAAAACATTTAAAGCTCATTAATAGAAGATACAACCTGAAATGTCATCAACCCCCCACATTAAAATTGTTACAACACAGTATCACTGCAGTTAAAACATCTTGTCCCAAAATTATACAGAAAAACTAATCAGTGTACTTATTCTGGACTATTGTAATTTTTTATTATCTTGAGTGTCAAAATAACTCTTTAAAAAGTCTTCAGATGATCCTAGATGCTGAACAGAAGATGTTATTCTATTTTTTCCTACCAGAGCAAATCTCTTTGACTGGATGGTTTACTTGTGGTTCCTAGAGTTTCTAAAATGTGAGGCTTCAGTTCTCAGGCTCCTCTCCTGCTGAACCAACTTACAGTTCCTGTCTGTGAGACTTAAGACAGACTTTCCGTTTTAATAAATCCAATAGTTAGGTTTGATTTGGGTTACCTGAGCTTTCCTTTAGTTCTGCTGCTATAGGCTTTACTGTTGGAGGACCAACAGATCACATTTCCTTACTCTGCTGCTGTTGTATTTGTAAATATTTTTATAATTACCTTGCTTTTCTTTGTCTTTCTTGGACTGGCCATCTGGCGTATGGGGCACTGACGCACATTAATGGGCAGTCTGTGATGAACCAAAAAACAACATTTTTGTCCACTGTGACAGATTTTTTTCTGCAGGACATTGAGCTCATCCAGAGAAATCTCTGCGCCCTCCTCGGCCCAACTCTCACCTTTGACCAAAGTTAGCAGATTTTGCCATTGGAGCTGGTCGGCGTTGGAGAAAAATGGGAAGCAATCGTCAAAACACAAAAGTTCAAGAGGGGCGTTGAGAAGCTGCAGAAACAACACAGAAAGGCCTCCAAGTGGACACAGAAAAATGTGAAAAAAAATAATGTTTCCCTCAAGTTAAATCGAGAGAGAGAGAGAGAAAAAAGCAGTGGCTTGCGCTGTTCTTCGTTGGTCAGACGGTGACTGAGCTTTACTGGTAAAAATCAAATAGATTGTTTTAAACTCCGCCCACTCGACCTATCGCTTCTGCTGGAGTTAAAAGAAGCCCAATGAGCGGACATGTTTTGCGGTTAGCTAACTAAACCTGGACACGACCATCACAGCCTCACCTGGTGAGTTTAAAACAAATGTATCATTGTTCTGTATGGAAAACAAGGCATTCACAGTTTAATTAAGGCTTTTTGAAAACTAGTAACAAGAAGTTCAGCTCTGTCAGCAGGTAGATTCACATATATTCTCCAAATCAGCGTGATGTCACTTGATTTCAACCAGTTTTTTTTGCATCATTTTGGGACAAGATGTTTTTTACTGCAGTGCTACTTTTTAATTTGGGGGTTTAAGGACATTTCAGGTTGTATCTTCTAATATTGAAGAGGTTTAAATGTTTTATTTTCACACAAATTGTGTCAATAGAGACTTAAAACTACACAGCAGTTTTTAAATTGTGTCGATAGGCCAAGTAAAACCAAAGTTATGATAAAAAAGCATAAATGCCAATATTTTTTCTGAAAATGATAGTCCTATTTGAAACATGTTGCAGCTGGAGCAGGAAACATCATAATCTGTAAAAAAAAAAAAAAAAACACTGCTATCGGCCGTCAGTCTGATCTTTCTGTCAAACCGAAAAATGACAAACCAGTAGACCTCCTTTCTGACCAAGGCCCAAAGTTATCTGACAAGCACAAACAAATCTACAGGAAGACGAAAATAAAAAGACGCGGAAGTTGAATGGAGTTTGGCAGCGATGCAGGGCTGAGTAGTTAGATCTGTGACATTTAAAAGTTAGGGTGTAGTTTAGAGCATTTAGACTTCAGTTTACTCAGTTATAGTGTTTTGAATCTAAAGACACTTTTTAAAGAAGGAGCAGCACAGAGGTCTGCAGATTCATAATAATCAGTGTACATTTTGGTCATTTGATTTTTGTTTTAAAAACCTATAATGAAAAATTAAAAATGGTTAGTTTTTTTATTTTTTTGTACTCAGCTTCCTGTCCATCTCTGATACACCCAACGACTGCAGAGTCATCAAGTATATCTGCAGATGACAGGAGTCTGTTTCGTACCGCACGTCTGAGGTGTAAAGTGTAAACGGGGATGGTGAGAGTACAGTCCCCTGTGGTGCTCCTGGAACATGACCCTTCAGTCTCACAAACTGTGGTCCGTCTGTCAGGTAGTCTTTGATCCAGGTGTTTGTTGAGTCCTCCACAACTGTGTGACAGACATCAGATGAGATGAAAAGAGGCTGATCAGATGATCACCTGCAGGCACTGAATACGAGGACATGAGATGAGTTCCCTTTTAGATCAACACAACACTCATTAGATGCTTTGATAACTTTAACTAAAAGGCATTTATAATGTGTGTGAATGTTTGTGTACAGGTCATCTCTGTACATATTTACTGGTCTTAAAACAATTACAGGTGTTTGTCTAAGTTTAAGTGGATGATTTGGAGATGTAATGTGGTGTTTAAGCAAAGTGTAAAGAATGTAAATTTCTGCCTGCATGTTCCTTTTAGTATGTCCAAAAACCTGCAAAGGCACAAAATCCTGACAGAATATCATCAGGTTCTAACTGAGCCACCTGTGACCATGTTTGTTTAAAAAGCATTCATTAGAAACTGCTATATCCATTTAGTCTTTTTTAACAAGTTAAAAATACTAAAGCTTGTGTGTTCTGGTGGAGTTAAAAGTTCTAATATCTGCAGCAGAGTGCTGGTCATTTAGAACTTCACTTAATCCAAAATGTAACCAAAACATGAGCAGTACCAAGGTTTTCACAGTTTATGTCACCCAGTTTACTTTTAAACAGATCCAGTAGTCATTCTGACATAATATACGTTTTCAGCTCATAACACACACACCTGTTTTTCCTCAGCCATTCCACAGTCATCATTTACAGTTTAAAGGTCTAAGCAAGTTAACATTCTGAACATCAGAGCCTGCTGAATGCTGCTTTATGCTTTGACGTCTGAAGCGCCGTTAAAAACCCTCAAAGAAAAAAACAAAACCAACCAAAATTATTAAAGCAAAACAAACAAAAAAACTGCTCATTTTACTTAGGCACATGTCAGGGGAAACAAAGTCACGCAGAAAATACAAAAACAAAAAAGGATGTCAGCTTGGAAACAGTGCAAAAGTAACTCCTATAACTCACACTGAGGTGGAACAAAGGAATGAAAAAGACTTTGGGAACAGAGTTGCCCTTTTTTGGTCCCCCCCAAACAACCAACCAAAACAAAATTATTAACATTTAAAAATTCATACAAGTATCACAGTTCCAGACAAAATGAGACTGCAGTATTGTATCTGTCAGACACTGCAGTGTGGGATTTGTAGTCCTATTTCAACAGTCAGACATCTTAAATCTATTTGAAGACAAAAATGGAAGATTACTACAAGAATGAACATGCTCCCTTTGACATAAGTGTTATAGACAAGACATAAAGTTTGTAACTATGCTGCGTTGTGTTAGAACCGCATCCATACAGTGATTCAAACAATGAAAAATAAAATGCTAGTTTGTAGGTTGAGAAGTGTGTAAATGTACACACCTCACAATTCCATAATAGGTCTTGATGGTAGGTCTACACAAGACAAAAAAGGGACAAAGCTGACAAAGTCTACGTCAGGATAACAGCTCCTTTAGAAACCCATCTGGTATCAAAAGAACCCAACAGAATAAACAGAGTGGGTACCATGTTTGAGGTCATCTGACCTGATCTGGAACCAATGCACTGCTGTAAATCACTGCTAATCATCTCGGATGCATACAAAAGCACTTTAACAGCATAATGTTTGTTCGCGACAGGATTTTTTTTTCTCCACATCTTTAAACCCAACAGTTATCCTTAAAAGTGCCAAGTTGACATGCATCAAAAATCATAGCTGACTGCAAAACAAAAAAATAGAGAGATTTTGGTGTCCCAGTTCAGATATGGTTCATATAGCAGTCCTCAGCAAGGAGAATTTAAGTATAACATAATTATTGGTCTTTTAGGAGGATCCTTTGTGAGGAAACATCCGTGTGGCCTGGGAGGTGACGAGCAACCAGAAGAGCCTAGCAGTAAAGCTGAACATGTGTGTCAAACAGGGATCCCCATGCGAAGCTTTTTCTTCTTCACCGTCTTCAGACCAGGGAGTCGACGGACATCGTCTTCATCCGACTCATCCATCTCATCATCTGCTGAGAACAGGATCTAATAAAAGAAAGCAAGAAAAAAGAAAGACAGATTAAGTGGAAGGCATTGGAATTATTTTTTAAAATGTTTTCAGAAAAGGTGGGGGGGGGGGAGCTTTTTTTGTGCATAAAGCAAAGCTGCCTATGAAGTCACGTCCTGTTAAGAGTGTCAGAAGAATGGTCATGACTTCAGGGGCTAAATATCGCCTCTGAAGTATCTGCAAGAAGCTATAAAAAGCTCATCTATTTGTGGGCACATGATCGTGACTGAATACCAGGCAGCTCTCATCAGTGCTGATAGTAAACACAAAACAAACCTTGTCCAGAATGAAAATACCTTGAAGAATTGAGATGTTTGAGTTTAAACTAAGCTAAATGGAAAAACAGAAAAAACCTAAAACACTATAAAAGGTAGTATCTAAAACCGTAAAACAAAATAAATAAATCAAAAAGTGAAAAAAAATTATATTGTGTGTTACTCTGTTAGAAACATTTAATCATATGTTTTTAACAGTAACACCAGAATATTCCCTATATTTTGGAGACTGCCCTCCAGTGGCAGCAAGGCGTTATGACATGCACTGACGACAACCAGAGTCTGCCGCAGCCCGAGTTCGACTCTCAGTCCGGGAACAAATTGTTTTTCTCTGGAAGTGTGTAGAGCTACATTACAGCAACCTACATTATAAAACAAAATTATATAACATTAAGGCATTCAATGATTCAGTCACACAACACTACAAATAATGTTTGTTAATTTCTTGTACCACCGACATGTCAAGGTCTACAGATAAAAAATTAGTCTATGGCGGAATTTAGTACCCTTTATGAAAGGCATGCTTGTGTGTATCAGCCCCCTTTTTAAATATGTGAAAAATAATGACATACGTTGTTCTTTTTTATACATAAAACTGATCTGTCTAAATTGCCGTTTTAGAACAGCCAACTGTGAAGACTTGTGATCACATCAGATTAAATATTGCCATATTGAATAAATAATAACCAATAGTAAAGGGGAAAAAATTCGAGCCAGCCAGGAGTCGAACCTAGAATCTTCTGATCCGTAGTCAGACGCGTTATCCATTGCGCCACTGGCCCGTGCGAACCCACTCCCACGAACAGACCCACTCGTGGACGGTCCCCGCCGCTCAAAGGTGTGGCTAAAACTCAAGTTCCGACATCCAATGAAATGTCTCGCTTCACCAGGACTGCACCAGGATTGCGATACCTCGAGCCAATCAGCGCACGGCTCACGTTGGAACTGGCCAATCACGTGGGGGGAGGGATTTCCTGCTTTCCATCCGGAGCAGTTCAGCGACTCAAACATTTTATACGTAGGTAAAATAAAGCCCAATATAATTATTTATCTAAATTTTGTATTTGTTTAAATTATTTAACTATTGTTTTTTTTAAACTTCGTTTTTCTGCCTACCTGCACTTAGAAAAAGACAGCTAATGCAGTCTTCGCGGCTTTGTTGTGCGCGCAAAACGTGGTATTACGGTAAAGTTGCTCTTGAGGTGCTTTCAAAATAAAAGCAGACTTCCGAATCGCATCACGACTGACGTAAACTTGAAAGTCAAAGCCAAACCGCGCCCAACACTTTCCCTCAGTGAACCAACAAAAGAAAAATGTTGTGAAAGTAACCATACAGGTATGAGAAGATAATGTGAATTTAATTTAGAAATCCAACATCACATTTGATGAAAAAATAAAATTGTGAGTGACATCTGGAGGTGGTCTGCTTTTGTCTGAAGAGAGACAGGTCTGTGGAAAAAAACTTTTGTTTTATTCAACAGAAACTAATGATTGCATACTGTGACTTTCATTAAAATCAGTGCACTACCTCGGGAGTATTTTGCTAACAGACCAACACGGTTAATTAAAAGAATGCAAATCTATTACAAAAGGAGTAGAAACGGCACTAAGGACGATGGGCACATTCTTTCATTTCCAGTCCATGACAGAAGCATTTTCAGTATATAAAACTAACCTGTTTTCAGCTTTTATTTTGAAAAGCATTCAATATGCGATCCTAATAATTCGCATGTTTGCACGCACAACAAATCATGTGAGCACTTCCTGGACCGTCATTTTTTAAAAAGTGGAATCTGTTTTGACCACAGGCAGGGCTAATATGAACACAACAACTTGTTTACATTTAACATACATCATTAAAGCTGACAGCACTGCACACATATAAAGCTCTCTGCTAAACGTCTGCATTCAGATTTCAAAAAGTCCCCTTATTTTACTCTGCACTTAACTCAGGGGAGAGGCCCAGGGCTTCAGTTCATATTTATTAACATTACAAATTCACAAACTTAACTTCTTTTTGTTTGCATGTTAGTTTTGTGTAAAATTAAATCCTGCAGTGGTAGATTGTCAAACACTCCTATATGCAGATTCAAATAAAACATGTTTGCAAATAAGTAATAAATGTTAGTTTGTTATATCCCTGTATTCAAGTAAATTATACATTAATCAGTTATACCATATTTCTAAACACCTAAATAGTTATCTTAACAACTCTGCTGTAACACCACAACTAGTAGCAGTAATAAAAACATTTTTCTTTTTGTTGTGGTTATTTTTAGACAGGAACATGAAAACATAATTGGACAGCTATTTGTAATGAAGAGTAACATGATTGGTTGTCACAACCAGTTCTTGGTAGAATCTTGGCAGCAGGAGCAACCTGGCTGATTGTCCAAAACAATAATCAGCTGTGCCACTGGTGCATGCACCATCATTAGCCAAAATCTGTTTTAAAAAACAAAAACATTTCCCTTTCAACTTACCTTGTAGTTCAATCAAATCTGCTTCATGCAGGGTTGTGGCATAAAAAGCAGGAATTTAAACCAACATCAAACTTTTCTCTATTTTAGATGTGTTATGATCATATCGTTGCTTGATACTGTTGTGAACAAAGTGATACATGTTTGCCTCTTTCAAAGTAACTATTAACAACAAGCAAAAACAAGAGTCTGAAGCATTAATGTGGCATTAAGCCTCACAGTAGGGCTGCACGATATTAGGAAAACCTGCGATGTGCGATAACACTGCTTAATATTGCGATGACGATATGA
>JAUBOC010000138.1:20789277-20811794 GCA_032275365.1 Anablepsoides cearensis | reverse complement strand
GACAACCTCTGTAATTATTACAAATCACATGGGGTCCCTAGGTAAAACTAATCCCGTCAGAATAGGGCTTAAGACATCTGCTTGCAGAAATAATAAATCAAACCCTGCGATCTGTGGATTTAAAGCATCTCTGCTCTGTGTTCCTAATAAAACTCAACAGATTGAATATTAATCCATGACCAGAGGAGACATTTAAAGTGATGTAATGACATGACTGAGTCTGGCTGTGGAAAACCAAACTATATTCTTAAGAACCAGTTAAGTAGCATCAGCATCAACCCTACTGTTGGCACTGAAACCTTTTCAGTGAAAACCCCAAAACACAACAAAATACTAATAAAAAAATAAACCACATTTGCCAATTTAACAAAGATATTTAGTTGTTTCAGTTTCAGCTTAAAGCTTTCAGCCAAAACCTCAACTTTTCTTTGTCCTCCACCGCTGATGGAAATCATACAAAAAGCCAGAGCATTGTGACTGAGTTCAATGACAATAATGCTCAAAATGTTTTCCTTATTCTTTAAGTTACGTTTGCATCCTTTCCCATGGTTACCATTTTGACAACTGTATATTTGACAAGTGGGAAAAACTAACAGGGTTTAGTCAGACAATAGTATTTCTGCCCAAAAAGGAAATAAGATCACAAAACAGAGCAACAGGAAAGTGCCCTGATTTAGATGATAATATACAGTCAGTGCAGTTACCCACATGTTTAGTCTATGTGATGTGAAAAGACAAAAACACATTATTTTTAAAGACTTCTCCCATCAACAATGACTCTGTAGGGTGCTTTTACAAATTATTGTCTCAGATTAAATAAAAAAAAAAAAGGTAAAACAACCACAGCATTCCACACCAACTTTATGATGTTCTTATTTTCCTTACATTTTTCCACTGAGGGATGAGAAGGACCAACATGATGAGAACTTTCTCAAACACCATGATGAGGATGTAGAGGATGCATTGGCCCAACCATGCTGTGCACTGCACTGGCTCTCCTGTGCACAGCAGGAAAAAAAGACAACTTATTTTACTGCTTTGCTAATATGTACATTTTTTGTGAAACAAGCATTTATGTTCTGTAAGGCAGTACTGTGAGCAACCACTGCCCCCCACTGGATAGTTTAGTATTCTGCACATTGGCCTTACCATATTCTCCAAACCGCAGAGAGTCCCATTGTCTCCACTCCACAATAGCACTGACAGCTCGTACTCCTGCATATATTAGCAACATTCCCAGAGAAGCATCCAAAAGGAAATTAATGAGGTATCTATGGGAGAAAAAGTAAACACGTTTAAATCTGTTTGCAAAGTTAAATAAACAAATTTTAAATCAGATTGTTAAATTGTTGCGTGTTGAACCAGGGCCCTCTGAATAGAACCACTCACAGTGAGCAGGGATCCTGTTCTGTGAGGTCTGACAAGTAGACGTTAGCAAAGTGGATGAACAACATCCCAATAGCTTGTTTGGAGGTGTCCAGGAACCTGCGCAGACACAAGTTCAGTCCAACATAATCTGGTAATAAATAAAACGATGCCGTTTGACAGAACTTTAGTCTCTCTTAGCCAAATTACCAGATCTTCCAGGGCCTCCTCTCATGTTTGGGCTCCCTGAAGCGTTTCACTGTAAAAGAAAAGGAGTAATCAGTCGAAAGGATTTGACATCATTTAAACCACACCTAAAAACAGACTTTACCAATGACGATCTCCTGTTTTCATTTGGCTAAGAAATAAGGGTGTGACCAAACTAAGCATCAAGTAGAATGATTTGCTCTTTAGATCAACACTCAAAGCTGGAATAACAAAAAGATATGAACTCTTTTCAGTTAGTTTCACTAAAGAGGAAACAAGCAAAAGGGATTTTAATGGTCAAAAAGGAAACCAGAACAAAGAAATTTATAGAATCTGGGCATCAAAATAGCATATTCAGTTTAATAAAAGTAAAAGAAAACAATAAGAAGATATTACAAATTTAGCAGAAGACAACATCTGGTGATGCAGAGGAAAGGTTTGTGTAACGCAGGAGGGCTCGGTTAAATAAAGAATACTTTTGAGTTGTAAACTATGTTTTTAATTTATTGCTTTAAATCGGTCTCAGTCCTTTTTACAACTGTGAGGTGTTTTGTACAGCGACCCACAGCAGTGACATAAATTAAGCTCCTCCTTCTCTTTACAATAGCTGCTTGTTTTCTGTGAAGCGTTCACCTGCGATGACACCAGCTGTAAATTGTTGCAAACCTGTGAAATTTCAGCTGAACAAACAATCTCAACTTTGCAGAAGTGAAGCGCGAGCTGCAGTTTTTACAAGTATTAACAGAGGGGCTTTTTGTTTTGAAGGGGCCAAGCACTTCTACAAGTTATGACCTCAGTTTCAGACTGAAACACGCCCTTGTGTTGGAGCTGGGTGTGATGTGAATGCAAGCCAACGCTTCAGCCTCTGCTCACTGATCGGCCTTTGCACACAAATAAACAAACAAACAGAACTGAACAGTTCTGCTGACTGAGATGCAGCTCCAGCATAAAAAGGAGAGATTTCTTCAATTTGGTTACAGCTGATGGAGCGATTTTCACAAAGGATTTTGTTTCCTCTATGCTGACATCAACCCATCTGGCTGAACAGTTTGAAGAAGAGAAAGTCAAATTAGCCAGAGGGGAAAAAACAAAAACTTCTCAAGAGTGGAAGCAGGAAAATAAAAAATAACAAAGAAAATTAGCTTTCTGTAACAGCTTAACATCACTCATAGTAAAAAGTCTAAGGCAGAGTGATAATAGCTTTGCCCGTGTGTGTGTGTGTGTGTGTATAACCAGTTTTTAGAAAAACGCAGCCTCGTGGGGATCAAAGCCCAGGGGAGTTTCGGTTTAGGACTAAGGTGTAACATGAGTTTAGGTTAGTTTAGGGTAAATGGTCAGGGTTCGGCTATAAAATTATTTAAAAAAAAAAAAATGAATGGAAGCATTTTTCTGAGGTATGTCTCAAATCAACTCGTTTTATGCGTCTTTAAATCCAAAACAAGGTGCTTCAAACCCCACCCCCCTCCAGCTTCCAAACCAATCCACTCCAGTTTGATCGCAAATTCTGTGACGTGATAGTTCAAAAACACAATAGAAAACAGAGAAAATTGAACGGGTTGAAAAATATGACTCAAACTAGGGATGCAAGTTATCAATTAATGGATTAATCTAAAGTTGATAGACCTAGCCACAGTTAGCTTACTGTTCTGTCGTCCTTCTCTCTAGTTTTAAGCGTCTGCTGACAGGTCTGATACAGCCTTTGGTACTTTTCCTTCTGGTTTGGTATAGTCCATTAATATTGTTGTGTCGCAAATAAAACTGAATAAGACTCGCAAGTTTGCGGCGCGGCCCCACACGGCTTTCTGCTGCTCGGTTCAACTGGGCCGCGGTAGAGCAGCAGCGCCCTCTGCTGGATGAAGTCAAAACTACACTAACAATGTTTAAATGGACTTTTGCATTTAATCAAATGGAATAAACTTTAATCTAATAAACCATTAATCGTAAATCGATGAATTGTTTGCATCCCTAACTCAAACAGAACCGGGAGAGACAAAATTAAACTTTTCTGCACTCCTAGAGACTCCAAATACACAATGTAGATTTTGCATATGTTGCCTTAAAATGAAACTTTCAGAGGGCAATTAATGCATGTACATATGAAGCTGATTAACAGTAAATCCAATTCAACATAACTGATGCAGCTCTCTACATTAGCAAACACCAACACAGATACTATGCTGATATTTGATGATGTAAAAGCTGACAACATCACAATATTGTTTCATTATCACGTCATTTACCAAAACAGTTACAACTCAGTCATTCCTCAACACAACATAGTCTAAACTATAAAATGCTGTGGTCGATATGCATTCCTTCTAAGCAATCCCAGGCTTTTAATTCTTTATGAGCTTTATAAAGTAAATCAGGAGGCATGTGCTCAGCACAGTTTAAGGGAACTTCCAGTGCACATCATTGTAGTAAACAATGGTCCTTCCTCTGCCATTACTTCCCTATACACTCTTTTAAATATTACCCGTCTCATCAAGAATTATTTATGGATCGGCTGTAAAGATCTGACATTTTGTGCATGTCATGATTTCATTTTGAAATATCTAGACATGTTTTATATGATTGGATTATTATAAGAGACAGTTTTTTTCTCTTGTACTGTACAATGTTACACAAATTATCTTTAGTTCCATCCATTATCTATACCCACTTCTTCCTTTCAGGGTCACTGGTGCTCATATCCAGCAGTCACTATGCGAGAGGTACACCCTGGACAGGTCTCAAGTCCATCAAAGGGCCACAGAGACAAACGAGATTAATTGCACACAATACAATTTTGCCCAACCCCACCTTTAGTTCCTGTTTAACCAAATTAGTCACTGGGCTGGAAAAATGCAAGTGCGTTTTAGATTTAAACAAATGAGGAAAAACTTGTGTTTCAGCTTTGGGTTGAGTCTTTCCGTGGGACATTTTAAACCATTAGTGTCCAATCCTGGTCCTCAAGTGCTGCTGTTCTGCATATTATCAAGGTTTCTCTGCTACAACAGACCTGATTTGAATGAACATGTGATTAACAGGGTTCTGCAGAACTTGAAAAAGGTAATTCAGTCGCTGACTCCGGCATGTCGAAGCAGGGTAAACATGTAGGATAGCAGAACATGAGGAGTTTTGAATGCACAAAAAGCAATACATGAGACTGAGCAGTGTTGTATAAAAGTACCACAAAGTGCTACTTGAGTACAAGTATCTTACCAAATAATTATTTTGGTAGAAGTTAAAGTCTCCTTTAGGAATATTGTTTGAGTAAAAGTCTTAAAGTATCTGATATTTTTCGTACTTGAGTATTAAAAGTAAAAGTATTGATTTAAAATGACCATTTTGATTTTATGTACCGGCAATGACATTTAACAGGAGGTGACCCCCCCCCCCCCCAAAAAAAAATGCAGAAATGACTATGTTGTATTTAAAAATGTTTGTTAAATTTAGGATGCACTAGTCCGTTTCAGTGTATATACATATAGCACGAGTGCCCAAACCTTTTCCCCAATTTTTTCAATTCCATCTTCAAAATGTTCATAAGTTTAGCATACGATGTCTCGTGTGACAGGGCATTTAAGTACAGTAACAAAGTATTTGTACTTAGTTAACTTTACAACTGTGCATGAGAGAAAACATGAGAAGCATTAAGTGACATGTGGAGCCTGCTGGTGTAGTGTTACAGTGGATCTATCAGGGGTCGGCTCTGATGCTGCCAGCTGAGGTCAATGTGTCATTTGATTAATCCACCTGTAATTGGATAACATCAGGAGCTAGTGTCAGGTGTCTGAACATACTCACACATGAGCGTGCTGAAAGCCATCACAGCCAGCAGGCCTTGCAGGAAAATCCCAAAGGAGTCCATCAGGGCGCCATTCTCGCAGCCTCGGTTATCGCTGCCCGGGGTCGGGCTGGAGACCACCGACGTGTTGGCGACAGACACCGCGGGTAAATCTCCCTCTCCGGCCATGTCTCCACCGCTTCACAGACAGTCGGAGGAGCAGAAAAGCCAGTTCTCTCCTGCAGATGCTGGTCAGCTTAGAGAAATGTTGGGCAGGACGGTCTCAGGCGGCATCCTCGTCTGATGGAGCTCGCGCTCATCCTCCTGCTTCACACATCCATGTGGCTACAGCTGTTTTGTAATTAGTAAAGCTTTCCCAGAAACTAGCTACAACAACAAACTAACAATTCACGACAAAGCTACGACATTTTAAAAGCCACTGACCGAGAACTGTTCCTGTTTCGACCTGGATTCGTACATGCTAACCTCAGACCGGCTAAGCACGCGCTACATAGCCAAGTTAAACACGGGGAGTGCTTTTAAATCTACTCAGGCGCGGTTCACAACATCCAACAATAACAACAAATCTCCCGAACAAAACATCCAGAGTCAACCCGGTCCAGCGACAGATGCTGCATGTACTCACCCCGCTAACCTCGCGACGAAAACTACTCCTGATTTTAGCTAACACAAAGGGGCTGCCGGAGGGAAATTCTCCTCGCGTCCAAAACTACACGCAAACAATCATTTATAAGTCCGAAAGTCTGTATTTTGTAGTTATTAATATGAAAAAACGGGTCACAAGTCGCGTATATGCAGCCTCTTCCCTTCCCAGCTGTGCCCACTCATGTTGACAGGCGCCGAATCACGTGACCCGAACGTAGCCGCAAACTGCATGCTGGGTAAAACACAGTAAATAATCAGGATTCATAATTTTATTTTAATTTTTTTATTATTGCAACGTTTGTTTTCTTAAATACAAGTAATGACCTTCAAACAACAAATAAGTTTGTTCTACTCTTTTTGAAGGAACCAACAATCAAATCAGCAAACAATGGAATTTTCTATCACACAAATTAAACACGAACATTAAACCACTACATGGAAAGAACAAATTACAAAAGCATTTTAAAAACAGCAGTCATCTGTTAAAACTACTCATCAGATATGACTCATTGTTGCTTTGTTTAACTCCTGTATGAAAGTTTAGGCCTATTCTGTGCAAATATACTGTATAATTTGGAGATTTACACATTTCTTATGCAGACAATATATTCTTTCAAATCACCCTGTTGCACTAAAAGATTTAATTATGTACACTATGTACAAACATGCACTGTGGTAAATCACCAAATGGCACGTTTTTCTTGTGCTTTCATCACAGGATAATCACTGCAACCCCCTCTGAAATACTGGACAACAATTTGGTCTGTTAAGAAAAACAAAACAAAAAAACAGTCTGATTTATATTTTAAAAATGCATGTTTACAACTCAACACATTACCAGCAACATGTTGACTAGTACTGAAAATGTTTATCAGAATTTCCTTCTTTTTTTAGTGCTTCCTTTTAGCTGTTTTATGCAACTTCTTGCTTGATTTCCGAGGAAAGGAAGACCTGACTCAACTGAAAAAACTTTTTTTATTATTATTTAAGCACAACGACTGCAAAAACCTGAGCACAGCACAATGGCTTCCAGTGTGGTCATATCCTGGAATTATCTGTAGTTTCAAAAGTCACAACAGGGGGCAGAGGATTCATAATAATCGTGGGCAAAGTATAAAATGTTAAAAGCCTTGTTTTTTTTGCCCATCTTAAAAGAGTAGAAATTACAACAGCTGCAGCGAGGATGTTCATTCACTCCAGCTCTGGAACAAGACTGAGGAGGGAACTAAGAAAATCAAAAATTGTTAACTTAAAGAAAAAAAAATCTACATTTATTTTAAATACTTATAGAAACCATCCATTAATTTGAAAGCAAATCATTGAAAATAGATTAGATTTTTACACTAAAGTGTGCCAAGTTCGTGCTTATCTTTTTTCTTAAAACTTTAGTGCATCAGCTTTTCTTCCATTCTTCCTTTTGTGCCTTTTACTCAATAAGCTCATACAATGTTTTTAATTTTGTTTTTCTCCCCGTTCTTGGCTCTTTTGTCCCTGAGGATCAGGAAACATTGCTTCACCCGTCTCAGATTCAGGTTTGTATGTACAAGTTAAAAAAAAAAAAAACTGTCCAGTGTGTTTTGTCAAAATTAATACTGTACATGTTCCACATTTTCTCAGGATGAAAATGCAGAACAGGATGCAAACATGTCCCATCAGCCTTCTCCATCAGCTACGTAGCAAACTGTTGATAAAACGCCAGCTTGACCCTCTCTATGTGGTGGCACAGCTTGATGGCCGGGCCCAGCTTCAGATCCATGCACTCCTGCACTGTTGGAAGGTTCAGCAGCAGCAGCGCCTGCCCGTCAATCTCCTGGGAACACACATTTTTTAAGTGAGATGCAGTTTTGGCAAACTGTTTTTAACTTTGACATCTGGATTTGTTATTTTAATGACTATTTATAACTATCACGTGACAATTAAGTGACTAATTAGTCTGAATATTTTTTTTACTTGATCCAAGAAAATCCGCGCAAGAGGTGCACAGTCTGTAGTCCTGATGAAGCGGACCACATCAGTAACGCTCCACTCCAGTGGGCTGGTGTCCAAACACAGCTTCTGAGGAGGTTCAACCTTTGACGTCTGCAGACACAAACTCTCAGCTTAGAAAAACGGAGGATGGAATCCAAACATTTCACAAATGAAATATTTTTTGTGTCCCTGATAACCTAGAGAGCTTTATAAAACCAAATAAACGCTGTGCTAAACAGTAGTACAGAACATTATTATTAAATAAACAGTGTTAAAACTACTTTCAAACTAGAAAACTATATGAAAAAAAAAATTACCTTGGGTGAAGGTGGGTGGTTCTCATCATCAGAGAAGGAGGGGGAGCGGGGTTTCCGGCGTCTGCGTGAGGGTCTGGGTGTTGCTGGTGGGGAGGGGGACGGTGTGGCGGGCTGAGATTTACTGACCGACTGTTCAGAATCGTCTTGGAGATCATCCTGCATCTCAGAGCCAGTGTCTTCACTCAGGGAGTCATCTTCATCCAGATCTTCTTCTTCCCCGCTGCCCTGCAGGACCAAAAAACAAACAAAAACAAAATAACAAAACTGTTTAAGTAAATGTCTTTATTTATAATTCAGCTTAATGAAGAAATGTACGTCTTCTACCTGAGGAGATCCAGCAGGCGTGTTGTCCACCGAGGCTGAAGAGCGTCTCTTCTTGTGGACAAACAGCTGCTTCCTCCGCTTTCTCCTCCTTCCTCTCCTCTTCACGCCACTATCTAAATTAGTGTGTCCCCCAGGAGGACGACCAACACGTTTACTCTTTTTCTTTCCATAGTAATACGCTGGTGAGAAATCAACATACCCTCTTTGAAATAATGCATCTAACAATACTGATGGAATTAACATAGCACCGGCATTCTATTTGCAGGAAACTTACAATTATTCCAAAAAAAAAAAAAAAAAACTAAAAAAAAAAACTAAACTAATAAATATGTTTGCAAAATGGGTCAAAGTGATTTGAAAAATGTGCAATCAAATATTTGTTTAATCACCCCAAATCCGTGGTGCAGCTGCAAAAAACATTGACAAACATGTGACTTCTTGTTAAAAATAATAAAAAAAATCTGCATGAGATTAAAAGTCTACCTGCTTTTTTTTTGATGTTTTGCGTTATTCTAAAGCTTTCTCTCTATGATTCAATGAATACATTCAATCCACATAATACTTTATACATTTATAAACACAAATATCTGGAAAAATGTGAAATTAACTTCAAAGAGTACAAAAAAAAAATCTTAATGGACAAATGTTTACCACTTTAGTAAGGATGTAGTCAGACAATTTAGTGTAAATTAAAATACGTACTGTATTTAGTTTTGGTGAGGACAGAGCAGTTCTCTGAACAGTGCTCCAGAACCATGCGAGGTCCAAACAGGTTTGGGCAGCACTCCAATTTGATGCAGGTCTTCCTGCAGAAGTCTGCCACACGGTCTGCAGTGCGAACAATTTCCACTGTGGCTCTGTAACTCTTTCCCTTGTACCTGACGTAGAAAGGAAAAACGGGTAACGTTGAATAGAATAAAAGCAGTGGCAAAAACGTGCCTGTTGTTTTTAAATCACTTAAACCTCAAATTTGTCGGATCAAAGGTTTTCTTGAAGTTAAACAGAATCAGAAATGAAAGCAGGGGCTCTTTTATTTGTGCTTCAGGAACATTTTGATTCCACCAGGTCTCCCTAAATAGACCAGCTGTGAACACTTGTTCTATTCCAGCAAGTTTTCAGAGGAGCTGAGTGCGCTGAGCTTTAGATGACTGAGTGCTTCTCCTTACTTGGCTTTGAGTATCTCTCCATGGCCTTGCCAGCGGCTCTCCTGATCCAGCTGCAGCTCTCGCAGCACTCGGCTGGGCTTGTATGCCGAGTTTATCAGCAGAGTCAAAACCTGGAAACAAAGCATGAATAGAAAAGTGGCACAAGTTAGTTTCTACAAGTTGGAAAATTAGACGGCTCTAATTCAAACACAAATTGATGTTTATTGCGTGTTAATACCAAAAATCCCTCTAACTTTTTCCTCTTATCAACTGCTTAAGGCTGCCTGTAACCTGGTGTCTACATTTTGATGCAACTTTTTCTTTTTCTGTTTTAAAGCTGGATAACACCTACTTTAACTGTAATAAAAAGGTTTACAGATATTATTGTAGTTATGAAAGTAAAAGCAGTTTTTATGCTGTTTAGCTAACTAGCATAAAATTTATCTGTCATGCCAATTACGGGTGTAAAAAAACATAGATACACTGAAATATCTATTTAATTTCCCAATGTTGTATTGATTCTCTAAAGAACCGTATTGATTTTTAATTAAGGCTTAAAAGGTAAACTTTCATACCAGAAACAGAGTATAATGCTAGCTCAAATGTTAGCATTGTGAGTAAACATTAGTTCTAAGTACCGATGGCTGAATCTGAGCAGATTAGAATGAGACCTGCTGCCTTTTAAGCTGAGGTAAGGTTGCTAAATGTCCCATATTAGCCGGTAGGCCTTTGTCTAGCGCCCCGAACTGAACGGGCTCCCAGAGGGCCGATACTGAAGTAGCCAAATGCCGTTTCTTTTTTCACGAAAGCCATCACCACACTGAACCCACACACGCACTGACTTCCTAATTTCATCTGCCAACCCCCCTGGACTTCTCACCCACCCACATAATATACATTACTATTGAGAACACTGAGAATTAGTTTACTACTCTGTATTCTGTTAAATACTACTAATATCACCATTCCCACAGACCAATATACATAATATGAAATGTATAAATATGTGCAATAACAACCATGTATATGCAAATCCTTTTGCACTTTTTATTTTTATTAGTTTACTTTTCATAGTGTTATAGTGATTTTATATTCTATAAATGTTTGCACTGGAAAAGGAACAGTTTTGATCTTATTGTACATACGTATAGTGACTATAAAATATTCTATTCTATTCAACCAACCATTTAAAACACTGAGCTTATTAAAATGACAGTCATACTTGTGCTCCATTTTTGAGTGAAAGGAGCCCTGTGACCGTAACACAGACTGTAGCAGCTTCATTTGATCCATTTACTTAACCTCAGCACAAAATATAGACTGTTATTAGTGTGGTGGGTGACCATGGTTTTATAATAAATTAATATAATATAAATGTAAAGGCTGCCACAAATGTATCATCAAACTATTTAATGGCACATTTGGCCTAACCAATTTTCACAGCACAAAAATACAGTAAAACAGGTCAGAAATCAGCTACAAGTGGGTATTTGGTGTCATTAGTTACAATGATTCTAAGCTGGTAGGCTGAAGCTTTTAAAACTACAAACGAAAACAAAAATATCTGATGTGTTAGAGAAGTTCCTCTTAAAGTGCTTCCTTTTCTGCACATCGTGTAAATGGTGCAGGGTATGAATTGCACCGTGACAATCAGAGATGAGTGAGAGGTTAACTTTTACAGAGATGTGCTTCAGACTGTTGAGGAATTTGTTTTAATTTCATGTTTACCATCAGCAAATTACAATTTCATTTTCAAATTTAACAAGTGCTAATAAATACCATAAATTCACATCATATTTTCATAGGAAATATAAGCTGTAAAACATACACTACAGGTGTTTCAAGTGTTGTGTAGGAAAAACACAGTTTAACTTGAAGGCCGAGCTGATTTTAGTTAATGTTTTGAAAAAAAAAAAAAAATGCATCTTAGCGTGAGTAAGTTAGCTACACAAATCATTAGACTTCAAAACAAAACTGACAAATTAGAATGTTTATTCATTACCTACTCTGTGTCTATTTAACTTGTGGGTGAAATATAGAGGTCAGCATGAACTTAAAACTCAACTCATGGTAAAACTGACAGAAGAATTTATCCTGTGTCCCATTTATCTTAAAAAAAATCACAACTATTTGATCACAATGTAATTTAAACCGTGGAAGGACAAGAACAGCAAAATCATTTTGTACTTTGCAAAGTTAAAAGGAATTAGTAAAACCAAATTGTTTTAGTATTTTGTGTGATCTCACTATTTTAACTCTGTTTCTATTGCACAATAAGTTAACAGCATCCTCGGACAATGACTGGAAAGTGAAAAATAGTTTTCAGGACGCCTCTCTTCAGGTTTTAACGATATACTTTGACAGGCAGAAGCACAAGTGAAATATTGGAGATTGTATATTTTCATCAAACACACAGCTGAACAGCCCTCCTCACCTCTTTCAGAACAAGGACACAGTTTCCAGGGCCGATGAACTGAGGAAGCTCAGCAATGCGTCCTTTGTTAAGATAAGGACCTGAGAAGCACCTGTGGTTGAAATAGATCTTGGGACAGCAGTATTTTCCGTTACCCTGGCCTGCATATAAAAATATATATATAATAAAACAACAATCAACAACACACTCAGCCAGATTTCTGCCACAGCTTTAACTCCTCCAACATGCTCACCTGTTTCAGACTGGTTTGCCATCTGCTGTTTGACTGCATCAGGTGATGAAGACTTTGGTGGTGTTCTGCTGTAAAATTGGAAGAAAAAAAACGAAGTGAGAAGCTGAAAGGCCGTTTTGACTGATTAATTTGAAACAGTACACCAAACAACACTCTGTTGTACTCACTGTTTCTCTGGCTGCACAATGGCTATTTTTCTTTCTTTTTCAACTGAAAAACAATAATTCTGAGGTCAGGGTCATTAAAATCTGTTTATTTGAATATGTGTTTTAGTACTATTCTCATGGACATATCTTGATCTAAAGCACATTTAGCGTGCTGACTCGTGTTGTGTACCTGAGAGCTTGATGGGGTAGACCAGCGGATAGCCGTTTGTTTCACACCAGCTGACAGGAAAGATGTCCAGAGAATCCACATGGACCATCAGCTCCGGCATTGGCTGCTTCAGACCTAGGAAAACCAAAACACACGGAGACTGAATAATCTCTTTCACTGCCCAGAAGCCATGGTAACAAGAATGTAAGCTCAATTATCCTGCGTGGAAAAAACTGCAAGCTGACTACAGAACTGAAAATATTCTAAGATCTTTAGCTAACGCTTCAGAAAGTAGCCTGCTTGTTTCTGTTATATTTATTTGCAAGACATCCAGAGTTGTACTTGGTGGGGATGGGAGTAAACTGTTGGGATGCAGTTTTATTCAATCTTAGCAGAGAAATCTGTTTTTTAAGGCTCTCAATGATTGATACCCAGTTCTGCAAAGATCACTCAAATCCTTTGCTATAACAAATTTGAGAACAGCCAAATTCCAATTAAGAGGCTTCAAAAGGGTGATTCACCAACTTGAAGACACTTCAAATAGTGTAGTTTTTACTTAGGTGAAAGATGATATAGTGTTATAAACTACTTTGTGATTATTTCTGTGATTAAATTGATGATTTTATGTACAGACTGGTCTGGATGGCTGGACATTATTCAACACATAGCTACTGAATTAGGGCTGGGCGGTATGACCACAAATTCAAATCACAGTATAAATTGAATCCTATCACAGTAACGGTATATATCGAGGTAGAAAATTATCATAAAAAGGTAAAGATAATGTAATTTTTAGAGCTATTATTTGCAGTAAACTGTAATCAAACCCAGCAGATTTTGAGGATTTATTCTCTCTACATGGGTTTTTAAACACTGTATTTCTTTCAAACTCCTGCTCAGTTGTCTCTGCACTCTCAGCCCTGTTGACACAGGTGCGATGACGTAATGATGATATGACGGTAGAGGGAAAATTTCTACCGTAGGCCAACTTCATACCGTACCGTCTACCGAATATACCGCGCAGCCCTATACTGATTGTAAAAGAAACACGAGCTGAAAAAGGAATTATGTCGAGAGGATTTGACCCCAGAGCAGGATCCCCCACCAGTGATGTCAAATTTAGTAGACTGGGTCAGATCTTGAAGAAATTGTTATAAGTAACAACACTTCCTGGTTGCGGGGCTGAATGCACGGAGAGAGAATAAAACATGGTCCAGTCCAGCGCTGTTGTATTATATAACTCTTTTTACATTCAAACATTCAGATATTGATGTATTTTCTATCCGTTTACGAACATGTATTAAGGTAAATAAATATTTTCTTTCAAACTGATGGACGGTGCTTACTAGTTTAACTGTATGTTAATTCATTTTACCAGGTTGCAAACTAGAACACATGGTAAAATATGTAGATCAGCGTCATGCTGAGGCAAACTTTAAAAACATGGATTAAACTGAATCCGTGAACAAAAACATTCACTGTTTTTATCTCAACCAAGAGTATTCTTCATGCTGTAATTTTAGCTGTTGAGTCATGAATGTGTTTTTTTTCATAATAATGTGAATAAATTTCTGTCTCTTTAGAAGTTGCTGCAGGCGATTTTTAAAATGGTGACATTTTCCAAATGTTAGATCTAAAGCTATCTAGTTGGAACCTTTTCCATCTGATTCCTGCCTCCTAATAAAGAAAAGGTGCAAAAACGTTCAGGTTACTTTCTGCTCGACTGTGTAGAAAGGAGAAAAATCAAGCTTTGATCTTTTTTCTATTAGCTAAACTAAGGCCTTGTTTACACAAGACCGGACTCTTAATATGTTCATGTTTTTTTAATGTCTACAGGGGCAAACAAACCAAAAATAAAAATAAATCACATGTTTGGACCTGCTGTGTTTTCCGTAATAGAAAGGGTTGCCAGGTGGAACATGGTGATCTGTCGCTTTAAAATGATCGTATTTTGACCTAAACGTTCATATGTGCTTATTGAGGCTGTTGTAAGGTAAGGTCTGTGTAGGGCTGAGCGATATGGCTGAAAACTGCATCATGATATAAGCATTTCATATCAGTAGATATTGTTATTATATATATATATTGATATTATTAGTTTTTGTTTGACCTATTTGAAATAAGGACCAGGAGAACAAAAGCTGATTAATACTGCCAAACTGGTGACGTGACCTTTCCTCTTTTATTCACAATTTCCTCTCAAGCTGTTGCACTCATCTTCTCCTTTCACGCCACTTCACTTTATTTTTAAGCAGTTGAGTCACGGTGGAGAAACATGAAACTGCTATTGCACAAGTTGTTTCTGACTTACCAATGAGTGAGTGAGTTTATTGATGCCACCAAGCCTGTCACACTGAGATTTTACACAACTTATGCCAATTTATGAAATATTTTTATGACTAAATATCTCATATAAGTTATATATTTGAACTAATCATTAACATTGTAGCATGTATACGTCCAAAAGAGGCTTCCAGTTGATTTTTTTTATTTCATCTTCAGTGTAGACATTTTCAGAAAAGGACAAAATGTTCACAAGTTGTCTAAAATGTTATAGTGTGACAGGGACTTTAGTTTGGCCGTGAGAGGTCAAGTGGCTAAAGATTTTTCCCTGCTTACATCCCCCAGAATGCCGTGTGGTTCTGGATCAGAGTTCAGTGAAATTATCAATATTCCACTGGACATATTTTCTATTGATTATCACAATAGATATTATTGATTTACTGCCCAGCCTTAGGTCTGTGTTGCGTTTGGTGAAAATGTGCACAGAAAAAGGGGTTAAAAGTGTATTTTCCATTTATCTGGAAACCCTGATGCCGTCTCACTCGTGCACTGGTCGTGCAGTGTCGGCATGAACAGTCACAAATAAACTAACGTTCCTTCAGACCAAGGATGTTGTTGGTTTTGCTCAGTGCTGCAAAGGGTGAGTAAGACTGTAATTTATTGTATGGTTGTTAGTTCAGAAGATACTTTTGCCTGTATGCACTTTCACATCTGTGTAGTACTTCACACCTCTGCAGGGGGTGCTCCTGAACGTTTCAACTCAGAGACGTGTGCTGTGTCTCCATTCATGGGCTGCATCCTCATGAGTTCGTAGGGCCCTATAAAATCCGTTTTATTTTTTCCCAAATTCCATTTTATTTTTTCTCAAATTCCGTTTTTTCCATTTTTATTTTTCTAAATTCCACTTTTTCCATTTTATTCCCTGAATTCCACATTTTCATGGTAACCATATTTATTTACCTAAAAGTGTGTCATTATAAAGCGACTGAACAATAATTATACAAATAGCTACAGAAATGTAAAAAATAATGTCATTTCACTTTCACTAATATAACAAGTAGCTGTGGTTCAGCAGAACATTAAATTCTTCTTGAAAGGTGTTTAAAATTATTAAGAGAAAAATAATTATGTGTAAAACATTGAATCTGACATAATCAAGTTATCTTTTGTAAAATAAAAATGTTTTAGAATTTAACTTAACATTAAATATGTCATAAAGAAGCATAAAACCTACACTTGCCATCAAGCTCATTTACTTCTGTAATGGAGACACACGCACACACACACACACAGTTTGCTTTATCAAAAAACGGACAAAGCTTATTCATTTTTTCTAAAGGAATATGTGATTTTGCACACACAACAATAGAATCATGGATAAACTCCAGTCAGACTCCCACCTCACACTGTGTTGAAGAGTTTTCAGCGTCTCTCAGCTGCTCCTCTGTCTGTGACTCAGAGATGAAGCGCTCTTCACAGCGTCCAGCCCATCGTGTAACAAAAAAACTTGCAGGAAAGTTCTTCGGGTTTTGTTCTGTTCTAAACTTTATGCTAGCTTCATATTTTTGGAGGATGTTACTTTTAGCAAGTTTGTTGTTCGTTCGCGGGTCGCGGCTCCCCCCTCCCCCTCCCCCCCGTGTCGAGACAGGAGGGGCTCTCAGTCAGAGCTCACCCCGCGTGTCTGTTACCAGGTAACAGGAGGTACAGAAAGCGGCAGCAGCCAAAATGCCTCAGAAACTCGCCCAAATAAGCGAATTCCGCGAGATTACGCGTTTTACACTGGATTTCATTTTGTTTGGTCAATTCCGCGATTCCGTCCGCGTTTTCCGCAACGCGGAAATTATAGGGCCCTAAGTTCGCATTTGTCGGCTGCAAAAGTCACTGTCCCGCGTCGAGTGCTGTCCTAATTGGAAGGCTCCTCTTCATGCGATGCAATGAGATGTTAAATAAAATGCAACTACAAGTACAGATTCCTCCCCAGCCGCATGAGGAGGAGCCTTCGTATTGGGACATTGCTTGGTGCGGGGCAGTGTCGTATGCGTCCGACAAATGCGCACTCATGAGGACACAGCCATGGTTTCAAATTATGAGACTCTGATCACTGGTAACGTGTAAAAACCAGAACAGCTGAATCGCATAAAAATAATGTTACGGTTTCACTAAAAAACAGCTCTAAACTCATGCTTTCATGACTGCAGCTCACCTTCCAGGCTAAGCCAAATGTATTGCCCTTTGACCTTTGTGACTGTGGCCACGTGAATGTTCTCGGGTGATAGCGGGTTGACAGCCTCCAATTTCATGGTTTCTTTAAAGTTGTGTTCACACTGATCCTGTAAAGCAAACACAAGGGATTAAACCACACTTGAAAATGGTTTGATTAATTTTCTCTCGGAGTACAGAAGACAAAAGCCCAGAGTGAGTCACCTGCTTACATCTCCATCTCACTGTAAAATTACACGTTTTACTGCTCATGTTAAATTATATATAAACTAATTTTACTAATATAATTACATTTGCCAGAGAGAATAATTAAGATCTTACCAAGTAGAAAGAAGTCAAATGAATTTAATTTGAACAAGCAGAATTCATTATTGTTACACATTTATTACCACCTTCACAGGAGAGAAAGATTATTAGATTACCAAACTTTGTATACCTAAAAACAGTTAAATTCTATATATTTGTTCCTGGTAAATAAAGAAGCTGGATTGTTTGAACACTACAGGATGGTTGCTTTAATGGAAGTTGACTCACAGTTGGGAAGCAATGCTGAGGAGCAGCTTCAGACTCGCACTGTTTCAGGTAATCGGCCCAGTCGAAGTCCGGACCCTGGTGACCTGTTTGTGACAAAACAAACACAAAGCAGGGAGGGCGGTGAGAGGAGATTAAGAGAAAGATGATGTAATTTATTTTATTTCAACTGTCTAACTGCATTCTTTACATTATGAATATTCTGATGGGCCACTTTAAAACATTTGCAACATTTATTTTTACAACTTCTACAGTAAATGAGAGTGATGAAATAGACAAGTTAATCCTATTTGTTAATAAAAATTCAGTTTTTCTCTTCAGACAACCTGAAGACCTATGAGATTTCAGGGTGTGGTTCATTTACTGCCCTGCAGAACCAAATAAACTTTTTAATAAGTGGGTGAAGGCAACAAATAAATCAAAGCTGTGATTATAGTCTTTTTTTTTACATCTTTATTTGCTTATTTGACAAAATGCTTGGTGTTGCTTTTAGCACTGCTTAACTTACAAAGTGTTAGCAGCTCTATCACTACTTTAGAGACTAATTTTACCAACATAACTTGGAATGAAAATGTTTGTCACTATACAGAATGAGTAGATCCAGATAGTGAAAAATCTAATTTAGCTGTGATATGTGCAACTTTTAAGTACTTTTTCTAAAACATGAGCCTATATAAATATTGAATACCTCATTAAAATGTAAGAAATTTAAAGAATTTAAAGCACCAATGCAAAATTCTGAAGAATTTAATCAGGCATCACTGATAACAAGTTGTAACAAAAAGACAGGTGTGAGAGCGTACCTGGTGGGGGGGAGAGGGAGAGACCATTTTTGAGACTCCACTGAGCCGGAAAGATCCCTGGGCTGTCTCTGTGACACAGGAAGGATCGACTGACGCCCTCTGACTCATCGATTCCACACAGGTCGTCCATTGTCACCAGGAAGAATTTCTCATTGAACACCTGAAAGATAAAAAGAAAGATTTTTTTTTCTAAATATCAGCTCTAAGGATGCTCCAACTTCAATTTTCTAGACTGATTATTATTTTGGATTTTTTGTAAACTTTTAAACAGCTTTCCATTCAATGTTTGGCTGATTTTGATTAGTCAAAAAAAAATTATGTATAACAGTTTTGTCATTCTTTTTAAACTTCAAACTATGTCGTTTGAAGTAACCCTAACCCTATATATGAATATGGAAAAATAATGTTTTTCAGGTTACAGAAATTTTGGTACAAATTTTGTATCTTAAAGAGACACCAAATTTAAACCAACTCATGAGTTTTAAACTAGTTTTAGAATATTTTAACACCTCAAAGCATAAACTGTGTGAAGCAGGTTTCATAAACAGACAACTGGACTTAAATTAGAATCAGCAGCAGGAAATGAAAATACAATCTGTGCAATTACTCTACAGAAAATCTGTAATTCCCTGTAGTAGCCTCTTATACGGGCTTTGCCTTCTCTGACTTTAATATTGCACAAACAAAAAATAAAGATTTTTTCAGTGCCTAATCAATCAATCAGCAGTTAGGTTAAAAATCTGACTGATTCTGATTCTGGTCACCTGCTGAGCAATCTTTGCTTTCTTTATTACCTGTTTGGCTCAAGTCACAGGAAATCAAATTAACACTTTTATTCATGTTCAAACATCAATAGGTTGAAGTTCATTTGGTAATGAAAAAAAAAAAACAAGCCAAACCAAATAAACAGCAGAGAACTGTGAAACATTGCACCACAAGAGAAAGAGGAAAGACTGTTACCTTGGTGACAGTAGCAGGCCTGATGGAAATGGGTGCTGCGGGGTCAACAGCTTCTAGTTTCATCCTTTCCTTGAAACAATGATCAGCAACGGGAGGCTGATCCTGAGAAACAACAAAAACAAACCTTGTGAGTAATTTCTTTATGTGAACCTCTGCAAACTCTTTGCTCAGCGGAGGCCTGTCAAACTGTAGCTGGTGCTGGGTGGGCGGGGGGGGGACACGCATTCAGAGAAGAACAAATAAAAATTAGTATTGAGATAACCTTAGTAAACTCTGCAGTCAGAGCTTCATCGTGAGGAAGGTTGCTTATCCTCTGTCTAACCTCCTCCCACTCCTCCTCAGTCCGCAGCGCCAACAGCTCTGAGGAAGATAAATACACATAAATCAGCTGCCGGAGAAAAAAAAAATCTGGCTTTCCAACAACTCTGCTATTGTTTCATTAGCAAGCAAATACTGTTACAGACGATAAACATGATTAAGTATTAAACAGAACTTATAAGCTAGAAAAATTTTTTACATTTTTCATTTGCTTTCACTCAATTTAAATGCTCATATGAAAAAGCTTGCGTTAGGATTAAACTTTAACACTGGTATTATTTGGATCAGTACCACAGTGTGAAAAAAAAGAAGCTTGAATAAAAACAGGGTATTAAATATCAATAAGGCCTCAGCTGCTGTGGCCATAGAAGCTAAATCAGCTGTGTCAGGATGAAGCTGCAGCCATGAATGCTTCTTACATATTGCATATTAACAATATTGTATTTACAGATTGCAGCGCTAAAAATGATCAGAAAATTAATTTCAAGGTCTAGTGGGTCAAAGTCACTTTCTGAATGTTGTATCTTGAAGAATACACACAATAAGATACGTTTTTCTGATGAAAAATGATGATTAAACTTTCTTTTTTGTATTTCAGCATTCTGTAAATGTCATAATGTAACAGATTAAACAAACTACTACTAAGTTCTGTAATAGACCCAGAAATCTAGTTTCCTTTCTAACAGAGTTGTAAAGTAACTAAGTACAAATACTTCTTTACTGTACTTAAGTAGAAATTTTGGGTATCTGTACTTTACTTGAGTAATTATTTTTCAGCCTACTTTTTACTTCTACTTCTTACATGTTTATACAATTATCTACTTTCTACTTATTACATTTTTTTAAAAGGTAAAAAGTACAAAGTCGTTACTCTTATTTCATTACAGCTTGTTGTTAAAAATATTATCCTACTGGACAGAGTGAATTTAATTGTGGTTGGATGAAACTTATTGAAAACTCAAGACAGCCATAACATTATGTTTCTTTACAAGTGTATGTAAACTTTTGACCACAAATGTATATATTCAAATTCAATTCAATTCAAAAATACTTTATTTATCCCAGAGGGAAATTAGGTAATATATATATAAATATACACACACACATTTATTTATTTATTTATGCAAGCTGAAACAGGTAGACTAGTGCATCCTACATTTTTTAACATTAACATTTTTATGACAATATAGCCATTTTGGCCTTTAGAAACACATTTTTTGAGGGTATAACCTCCCAATAAATGTCATTTTGGGAAGTCTAGCCACATATTTTTACTCAATACTTTTACTTTTAATACTTAAGTACATTTTATGTTAGAAATTTACTTTTGATACTTAAGTACAAAATATAGTCGATACTTTAAGACTTTTACTCAAGTAATATTCTTAGAGGAGACTTGAACTTTTACCAAAGTAAATTTGTGGTAAGATACTTGTACTTTTACTCAAGTATCACTTTGAGGTACTTTATACAAAAGCTTAACCAGGTCAAGGCGGCTGACCTGAAGGAGGCCTCAGAGTGCAGCCGTGCTCTTTAGCCCACCCGGGCGGGTGCAGGCGTGGGTGCAGATAAAAGAGCCAGAGCGTAGCGGGTGTGTCTGGGAGGCCCTTGGTGCCGAGCATCCGCAGCTTCAGCCTCCCTCCGACGTTCTCTTCCACCTCGGCGGCCCAGGCCAGCCCCGGGTCAGCGCTGTCCTGGAGCTCCACGCAGCATCCCGCACACAGAAGCTCCACTGGGTCTCCTCCACGCTGGAGGGAGAGAGGCTATAAATGAGGAGGCTGCACAAACACACGTGAACGCACGCCTCGGTTGTGAGAGGAATTTGTACTGGAGAGAATGTGCTGCGTGACTAAGTGACAGAACCGAAGCACAGGGGCTGAAAGCGAACTAATAACATGAGAGAATTTCACAGGCTGTTCCTACAGTGAATTTGCTTTTAGCGGCAAAGCCTGGGAGGTGTAGACTGAAGCTCAGAGAGCGTGGGCTGCACATGAAAGACGACATTTAAGTAAATTTGATTTAGTTTAGGGGGAAACTTATTCAAACAGTGTGAGGTCCTACTTTTATCATTTCAGTTTTGGGATTAGAAATTAAAGACTTAGGTCATAACTATAAAGACTAATAAAAACACCAATTGTGTAACATAATCGGCTAAAATTCTCACTGTTGATGTTTTAGACACATGAAAAGACAATGAGATTAAAGTGAACTTTCTTCTATGGCTTTAAGTTATCTTTTCTGTTTTAAGACAGGCAGAAGCTCCACAGCGCGGCCTTACCATCTCCAGCAGGCTGGCTGGTGCGCTGCAATCCTCAGCCAAGGCCTTCTCCAGCAGAGCCTCCCAGTCTGGATGTTTCTCACGCACGCCTGAGGTGGATGATTCACAAAGAGTTTAGTTTATTAGCTAAAGAACCAAGTGGTCTTAAAGGATTTTTTTCTCCCCCTCGAATATCTGACACTTTAAAGTTAAGCTGCAAAATAAATAAAAAAACAAACAAAAAATAACAAGAATTTACCAAACAGAATCGATTACAGCAGGGGTCAAATTCAGACGCAACAAACTTTCTCATGCAATGTCTTTAATAGAGCTGGGCGGTATACCGTTTTGTACCGAAAACCGGTTTTTATTTTCGTTATGATATGAATTTCGGACATACCGG
>JAUBOC010000138.1:20752579-20781508 GCA_032275365.1 Anablepsoides cearensis | reverse complement strand
ACACACACACACACACACACACACACACACACACACACACACACACACACACACACACACACACACACACACACGCCGACTCAAACTGCACCTCTAAATAAACACCCGGGCCCGAGCTCAAACTGAACCGAACCGGACTCTTTTGGACACATGTGAGAACGCCTATGGTCCGAGTCAAGTTACTGAACGTCACGGCTCGAGCGGAGCAAAGCTCGCGAGCAATAAGAAGGACGCTTTTTACACTCGACCGAAGCCGACTCATCTTTTTGAGAGACGGGAAAAAAGACGAACGCGCCGCTGCGCCGCAAAACACCGTCAGGAGTTTGTACCAAACAACACAAAGTACGTGAATATTTAGTCGCAAAATACCAACCTTACCTCTAAGTAGTTTTTCCAAGTCGTTTTTTTAGATGCCGTGCTCCTCTCCGCCTGCTCGCTCGTTGAAACATTAAAGCCGCATGACTGAGGAAACCTGGACTTCCTGTTGACGTTTCAAAATAAGACGCCTATGTGTAAAGTAAATAAAATTTAAGATGGGCAGAATACAAATCAATGGTCTGCTGTCTTCTGCTTTTTATAGCTTTGACCAAAAAATAACATGTCAGTGTTCACAACAATAACTAAAAAAGATAGTTTTAGCAGTTGTCATGTTTATTTTTCCAAAATACTTAGCACAAAAAGTAAGTGAATTTGTGTTTGGTAGATTATTTCTTAGTTGTAACAATGCTTCTTGGCAATAAATCTTAGGATTGGCATCTGACTGGCAGCACCTGGGGGTACCAGAAGCTCAAAACAAATGTCAACAACAACGTAAGGGGTTTGGCAGAGAGGATTTGGCAAATGTTCTTCCACAACCTACTCAGTTCTACTGCTCTGCTCACAAATACATGTTCCTTACAAATGTGGCACAAAATATTATTGTGATCATAGAATTACTCTTTTAGCCTGAAGCTGCTTTATTATTCCAACTTCCAACCACTCACAGTGAGTTCATTTCTGAACACATTTCTTTAGTGAGTGAAAGAGCAGAAACAACTTTTGGTCTAAATAGACCCGAGTCAACATGTAAAATACTTACTTATTTAAAGTGCATTTTGTGCTGATCTTGCTAATATGGTTAAAGTAGTTAGTGGTCTAATTTTTCAGGGGTTTGCTCTCACTGATTTTTGATCAGGCAAAGTATGAGGCTCATTGCACCATATTCTTGTCCATTGATGTTCCAATATGCACAATGTGTTTATATGTTGATACAAAATAATGTTATTTCTTTGCGTTTTTCTACAAATGACATAACATATATCACACACAAGGCGTTAACAATGTCTGATTTTGACATGTTAACAAAGTGATCACAGTTGTAAAGTAACTAAGTACAAATACTTTGTTACTGTACTTAAGTAGAATTTTTGGGTATCTGTACTTTACTTGAGTAATTATTTTTCAGCCTAATTTTTACTAATACTTCTTGTTTTCACACAAATATCTGTACTTTCTACTCCTTACATTTTAAAAAGAAGTAGAAAGTTGTTACTTTTATTTCCTTTTTGCTTGTTTTCAATCCAGCTTGTTATTGTAAAAAATAAATACTATCCATATAAATTGTGCCTCCTATAGAATGAATTTAATTGTGGTTGAATTCTGATACCGTATTAGTTTGTACACAAACAAATCATGTCACACTCCAGCAGGACATAATCATTAAAAAATAAAATAAAATGACTTAAGAAGTATTTGTATTTCATGAATTATATTGTAGCTTTTGGACCGCTGCACTCAAATAGATTTTCATCTTGGGAAAAAGGTTTGGGCACCATTGATATATGTATATAAACTGAAACAGCTAGACTAGTGCATTCTAAATTTAACATAAATAAATTATTTAATGCGATATAGTCATTTCTGCATTTTTTTGGGAAGGTCACCTCCTAATACATGTCATTACAGAAAATCTAACTGCTCATTTTAAATCAATATTTTTACTTTGAATACTTAAGTACAAAAAATATCAGATACTTTAAGACTTTTACTCAAGTAATTTTCCTAAAGGAGATTTTAACTTTTACCAAAGTAATTTTTAGGTATGATACTTTTACTTAAGTGTCACTTTGTGGTACTTCATACAACACTGAAAGTGATGATACAAGTAGCTCCTCACAACATGGCGGCCGAAAATCTCGACTAGCTCCGTCGGTAGCTTTTTCAGTGTTTAACGAAAAAGAATTGATGCGAATGCCTTCCATTTACATGTATTAAAATCATGTAGTATTAGTATTTTAAAGAGTGCATGAAATCGGCTGGATATTTTTTACTGTCGAAGGTTTAGCCACCGCACTTCCGGTTTGACTCCGGCGGCGTCTCGCGAGCTTGACGGCACTTTTCGTTCACGACCTCATTCCAATATGGCACAAGTGTGCACTGCGCATGTTCTGCCGCCTATATGCCTCTGAGCCTGGCTTCATCATCATCATTATACCGACTTCCATCTTCGCGCACACAATAAAACATCTGACAGGCAGAGTCACGGCACAAATTACAAACACAAAACACAAAAGAAAATAAAATAAAAAAAAGAATCCGGGCATTTCCCGCTGGCAGTAATTAATGTAAAAAGCCCGACGAGTCGTCAGAGGGGTTTTTATCCCCGCTGGAATCAAGACTTATAGTTAATGGTTGAACTGGGATTAATTGCACATGTAGGAGAATCGACCCACTTTTCGATAAGTGGAGAGGGTTTTTCATTATAAAACCAACCCACTCTGTGATGAGAGCTGTCGAAGATGGAGGAGCTTTGTTTTTTGTTTTATCTTTTTAGTGTTTTTATTTCTATAAGTGGAAAAATTAATAAAGCGCTCCAAAGGGTGGTTTAATCTGTACTTTTTAATAAATCTCAGTAACGCCTAAACATAGCGACTGCTACATATTTTGTGTCAGAGCACAACGAGCAGCCAATTTTTTTTTTTTTTTTTTTTTTTTTTTTTTTTTTTTTTTTTTTTTTTTTTTTTTTTTTTTTTTTTGAGGAGGAGAGGGCGGGAGAAACTGCTGGAAATATGCAGTGACAGAAAAGAGCAATGCTCAAAGTCCACCCGTGTGTCAAAATAAACGCGCCACCTCAATGAAACAAGTGTGTTTTCCGTCTGCAAAACCCCACAAGCAGCAGTTTTGTCCTCTGTCGTTTCGACTGCATGCTTCATATAAATCCTCCTCACAGACCAGCCCTTTCTGACAAAAGAAACCCCCTTTTCTCAACACGGATCCAGGTGGAAACAGAAGAGGAAAAAAAGTGTCCGTCCCGAAGCGACGTTGGCATAAACTGAAAGCAATTTAGTAAATAATATAGGAATTTACACCCAAAATTAACGATTTATTGGGCAAAAAGTAGCTGCCAGAGCTGGCATCGTGATGCCTTTGAAAAAAGAAGACTCATGTTAGGAAGCTGAGATTCATAAAAATTATAAAATATAAAAATAAAAAATCCAGACTTTTTGTTTTACATTAAAATATTAGACATCTGATTGGAGATCAACTCTCTTAGCTAAAACAATCTAAAAATAATTAAAAAAAAATCACCTTTAACTTAATTGAGTGAGGCTGCAGCCTTTATTCATGCATATGTTTATTTATTAGTAAACATCCCGTAAGAGACAGTTGGCCACAGCTGCCTGGAGCAGAGGATGAGGACAGGTCACACACGGCGTGTGCGCGCTGCCCGCTGCTGCACGAACTGTCCACGAGACAAGCAGCTGCAGTTCATGCCTGATACCACTAGAGGGCAGTAAGGTATCAGCAGAAATAACGAGGGTTCGCTGTAATGATGTCCTCCGGTATTTGTTCAGAAAAAAAAAAAAAAAACTAGGATCGCAGCTGTTCAACTGTCCCGATCTTTGCTGGATTTTCAGATTTAACATTCTATTACAAAGTTGCCTGAAAATGAAGCTGCAAGCAGATGTTCTAAAATCTGAATATATTTTACTTTAGTCAAGGTGTCTTTCCAGATGTGCAAGCTGCCCATAGACACTAATGCACCCCCCACCCCCCACCCCCATACCATCAGAGAGGCAGAATTTTGGTATCTTTCCACTTTACTTTTAAATTTTGATTTACAGAACAGTTTTTGCTTCAGTTCATTCTAAATGAGCTTCTGGCTTTCTTTTTACACGATAGAGCTTTAACCAGCTCTATCGGATGGCAGTAAATGGATTGCACAGCGTTTTTATGGGCAATGATTTGTGGAAGAGTTCCTGAGGCCATGCAGTGATGTCCAAAACAAAATCAGACCTGTTTTAATGCAGAGGCTCCTGAGGACCTATAAGATCACAATCACTATTGATATCCAGTCTCGTCCTTGGAGGTCAGAGTTTGCTTCGGTTCTTTAAATCTGTTGATCTTATAAACTGTAGATGATTGGATATTTAATGTCTTCCAAATGTTTCCTGTTGAGCAACATTATTCTGAAATTGTTCCATAATTGAAAACAGTTGTTAGCAAACTGGTAAACCACTGCCCACTATCCCAGTCCTCTTGACCTACTTGTTTAGTTGCAATATTGGCTGTTCCCTTTTACTTTACAGATTTTGTTGCCCGTTCCTGCTTTTTTGAGATGTGTTGTCATAAAATGTAAGAATACTTCCTCCCACCCTCAAAAAAAGTACAATATCTTCAACAGTTTTACTATGTTCAATTGTAAATACAATTTATGTTTATATCTGAAAACCATTCCTTTCTATTTTTATTTACTTTATCAGCATTAGAGCTATTAGTTAGCCAAATTTGAGCACTGTTTGTTTTGTTTCTGTTAAGTATAAGAAAATATCACATTTTATCAAATATGAACAAAATGACTGAATTATTTTGGATTGTGCTCCTTAGGCTTTGTTCAACATTTCAGTGAACGATTTGGCCCTTATATTTGTTGATCTAATATATTAAATTAAAAGCCCTCATAAAACACAACATACATCCTTAAACATTTATTTGTTTCATTAATTTTTTTTTTAAAAAACATCGTTATGGCCAATTTAATTGCTGGCACATCCCAAATCACACGTGTAACTTAAAATTAGCTTTGTGTCAAACAACAAAATGTTTAGCCATAGTCTGATAAAATATCAAAAACACCATTTCCTTCACACAGTCAGTACACACTTTCAGAAATTTTATATTGTGATTTTTTTTAGCTTTAAGACAAAATCGAGCTCAAAATATTCAATTACAAAAAATGTCCCAATAAACCTTAATTCACCACATATTGGAGAAAGCAACAGACAGAAAAAACGTTGAGTTTACAAGAATATTTATTCAGTTATTTTGTAAAAGATGGAGAGTAAAAAAGTACAGCAATACAGACAATGACAGTAAGTTGGCTTTTCCATATACTCCTGTTATTTTAATGTTAAAATTTCTGATGTTAAACTACTGTAACACACACACATATAACATTAAAGACCTGTTCCTATATGGAAATCTCCCCTTTCCCTTATAAAATAATACATCCTTCATCATATACAGGTTTAGAATTAAAGACATGCTGAAACTCCTTCCAGTAAGAGTTTATAAAGTGGAAGAAGAGGCTGTTTGTACCATGCTTGAGCTTAACTATGATATCATTGTTGCACTGGAGTAAAAAAAAAACAAACAAACTAAAATCTACTTTTATTTTTAAGACACCTCCAGTAAATGTTGCACAGTATAAATACTTCAATTTAGAATGGATTTAAAATTCACTCCAGCTTTATAGTACAATTCTTTCTACAAGAGCAACCAGCAGAGTGTTCACTCTCTAACTGGATAAAACCATTTGCATTTAAAAAGATATCTACACCCATGCTAAGTAAACAACTATGTAGTGCACAAAGACTTACCCATTCTGTACCTTCATTTCTCTTAGCTTAAATGAAGTATACCTGTTTATACAGCATTACTGGTTGATAATGTTTGTGCCAGTGTAATAAAACATCATTGTACAGTACATTGATTCGATCTAATCGTAATATTAAAAACATGATAAAAGTTACAAAATACTAAAGTCATATGTGATTGTCCCCTTCAGCATTAACAGTGACGCTGGTTTAAGAATCTCCCTTACTTTTCTGAAGCTTTATACTCGGTTCATCTGTACAGATCCCAGTTGAGACAAGACGTTTTTATGAGATGCCAGTGAGCATCTGGGCATTATTCTATCTCATCCTCTGACAGATGAACTGGAAAAGAGCCAGCCAACCCTACACCACATGGAAGATTAAACAGAATAAAGTAAGAGCCTGTTTAGGAGTGCTGAAGTCCAAACGTTTCCAGAGCGTTCGCCTTTTCATTTTCCAATCATCCCTTCCAGTCTGGGGTTGACAAAAGAAAAGCCTCTAAATGCATTCTGGTCCATGGTTTTAAGGAGTTCTTTTTCACCATGTGAGAGGCGGGGCTTCTCGTTGAGGAACTCACGATCAAAGTTGCTGCAGTCGTTGGGAGATTTCTGCAGGCAGAAGGGTCAGGGAGTTAAGTAAGTCTATAAAACATTGATAATTTATGCAGGTGTTATATAAAACACACAATCCACACAGCTCATACCACTTTAGGCTTGAACGGGGGATCGACTTGTCTTTTTGCCAGCGCTGTCCAGTTGATGGCTTTGAAGAAAGCGTGCAAACGGATGTCGCCCACCACGCCCAGCCTTTTGTTGGGATCTCGCACAAACAGCTGAAAAACAATGAGAGGAAACACTGAACTCACAGAAACTACACAGAGTTGCTGTAATACTGTGACCACGGATTGGTATAAAAACTCTTTAACTATTCACCTGTTCAAGCAGGCTTTTGGACTCCTTGCTGATCCACCTGGGGTAGTGTGGGGTTTCCGTCCTGATGGATTCAAACAGCTCGTCCTCGTCGTCACCTTGGAATGGTGACTGACCGATCAGCATCTCGTAGACAAGCACGCCGAACGACCACCAGTCCACCGAGAAAGTGTACTTCTGTCCAAGCAGGATCTGAGATAATAGACATGTCAGAGGAATGTAAGAAGTGCACACAATAGACAAACACAGATAATAGTGAGACGAGTGACATTAACCAAGCTGTCAAACTAACCTCAGGTGCAATATAGTCTGGTGTTCCACAGAATGTTCCAGCTTTGTTCTCCGCAGAGATCCTCTCTCTGCACATGCCGAAGTCTGCGATTTTAATGTGTCCATCCTTGTCCAGCATAACATTATCCAGCTTCAAATCTCTGTAAACAGGCAGAGAACAAAAACAGAAGCAGCAATGAATAACTTGCTCTGCTGTAAATTATTCTGTGGAGCTCAAAATACAATTTCTTTACAGCCGCTGAAGCAACATACAGAGTAAAGCTCACAATGTTCAGTCTTACCTGTAGACAATGGCTTTAGAGTGGAGGAACTGCAGTCCCAATACAATCTCAGCAGCATAGAATCTGAATAATATAAAATAATAAAGGGAAACAGTTTTGTTATGACCACAACAACATGTTATATTTGTAAACAAACGCTGCAGCGCTTTGATCCCTGCGTACTCACGTAGCTCTGTTAATATCGAAGCGCCCTTTATCTTGAATGTGAAACATCAAGTCGCCTCCATTCAGGTACTCCATTACAAAGAAGAGATGCTCCTGAGGAAACAAGATATTACTGTCAGCTCACTGTCAGACAAATGAGACATGAACTGTGCGTAGTAGTATGAAGGGTGGGTGGGATAAAACCATGCTGGATGTGTAGATATATTCATTTAACTGTGTCTCTACAGTATGAGTCATATTCTCTGTTTGAAAATAAAACCCATCATATGATTTACTAATAAAGTGAACAGGGTGTCCTTACTTTGGTCTGGAATGTGGAGTAGAGGTGGGTCAGAAAAGGGTTCTCCCAGGCCAAAGACAGGACTCTCTTCTCGATCATGGTGCACTCAACGTCATCATCCATCAGAACCACATCCTTCTTCAGAACCTTCACAGCAAAAAACTGGCCCTTCCCTCTCAGCTCTGCCAGCATAACCTAGGGGTTAGAGATGGTGAGAATGTGTCATCATGAGAAACTTGAGTTAATCTTGATGTGAAAACCTGATGGCAGAGTCAGCATGACAAAATTAATCTGGACCATGATGGTCTATAGAAAAGCAGGAGTGAGTCTTGACCCTGGGATCCTGTGATCCTGTGATCCTAGCAGCGATGCAAACCAGAACGGGCAAACGTCTGGATTTAGTGTTACTCTACATATGTGCAAAATAGACATTAATAAGTGCTGATTATGTAATATTTGTAAAAACTATTAATGGTAATATTAACAAATACTATTAGTAATAATAATATTTCTAATCTATATACACAAATGCCAGAAAGCTGTTGGATTTACAAACAGGAAATCGTGTCTCATTTACATTTGTACATTTAATTATTTTTAGTCTTTATTTGATATTTAATTTACTGTATTTCACCAAACATGTGCAATATACCAAACATCATCTCTCGTTCATGCTGTACACATTCTCTTAATATTAGTATTTTTATTGTACATTGTTTGTATGTACATAAGTGTGCCTATTCTGTAATCCTGGGTGTTTATACTTATTATATTCTAGTGTGCTTATTTCTTTCTTTCACATTTCTCTGATCTGAACGGTTGCAGCTGTAATACCTGTAATTTCCCTCTGAGATCAATAAAGTATTCTGATTCTGATTTCACAAGTAAAGACATTTTGTCCTCAACGTGGATGTGATCTGACCAGAACTGAATATTACAAACTAGTTTGCCTCTAATTTATGCAGTATATACAGAGTAAAATACTATAATATATTAAACTATTTTTAGGTTTCTGTTCGACAAACCTGATTTGAATTTGGTTAGCTAATATCAGTACAGACAAGATTCATCTTTTAAAGTGCCTGTGACGTCAAATTTTTGTAATACATTTGAATGCATTTTTAGAAAGAGGACATTGATAAAATATTGCAAAAGAAATTTCACGTCGCTGAGATGAATGGTTGTTGAGATATTTGCATGTGAAGTAACAGGAAGTGATGTCAAAGGGGAATGTCTGCATGGGAACAGAGCGTTGCTACAACAGCCAACAACCCAGACTGTAGAGAAGAATCTGATGTTCTTAAGATAATTTTGAGTCACTAAGAGAGAGAGAGATGAAGAAGAGTCAGAGTTCAATAATACTGTTTCAATAAACAAAGACCAGAGAGTTTTTCTTGTTAAAGAGTTCCCCTTTAATGTCACTTCCTGTTTCACTTTGGCTGAGCCAAGTTCAAAAGAAAATATATGAATTATGGGACAAAATAGGTGAAATTGTGTGTGTGTTATTCCAACTTTCTTAAATATAAAGATGTTTTCTTTGACTTTCTGTATTTGAAGAAAATGCATGTCACAGACACTTTAACCTATAACTGGGTATGCAGAGAACATGTTCTAAGTGTCAAATGGTAAATGTTTATTATTATTAATTATGTCAGGTAAGAAATAATAGAAATACTTTATTAGCTGAAGTCATAATTTTTAACTAGCTAAAAAGTCTAAGGATGAAAAAGGACTAAGGACTGACTGCAGGTCTGGTTTATATAATCATTATTATAAATCTTTCCTCTACATATCTAGGTGTTAACAATAATATTAATTTATTGTAAAAAATATTACAAAAATTTGCAACACAGATCCAGTTGGGTTTGCTGTTAATCAAATAGCTGTTGGCTGTGAGCCGACGCCCTGTTCGGTCCTGTGGACAGGATGGGCAGGGCTCACTCTAGGTTTATTTAGATCTATGATCTGGACAAACATAGACTGTCCTTGTTTCCATCAAACATCTGCAGTCTTTTTTTCCTCAAGATGAGTTTGTCTTTTACAACATACCACTAAGGTCTCTTTTCTTGTCATTTGCTCCTACTATAGAATTTGGGATCACTGTTTTGGACAAGTTTACTCAGGTGTTACAGGGTCATACCTTGCCAAAGCTGCCTTTTCCCAGCACTTTCTGGAACACAAAGTGGTCGAGGGTGAGATGAATCTGGGGAGTTGTATCTGCAGACGGAGCAGGGCTCACACCCATGTCCTGGTCACCTGGTGTAACTACAAATTTGCACATTTTGAGTAAATTAATATGCAAAAACAAATGCAAATATTCATGCAAATTCTGCCAGACAATTCAGGATTATGGAGGTAAACAAAGGATCAGAGACAAAACTAAGAGGGAAACTTGACATCTGACTGAAACAAAACAATTCATAGTAACAAAGCTGCATAATGCATCTTACCAGTAGGGTCGGTTATGTCATTTCTGATGTCTTGATAGATTCCAACATCTGGACCATTGGGCTCGTCAGGTTTCTTTGGTGATTTCTAAAGGTTAAAAAAAAATATTAAGTATGAAGCATATAAAAACATTCATTGTAAAGCAAAATAAAAAGCACACTGCTGTACCAACCTGGGAGATTTGAGCCAAGATTTCTGCCAGCATTTTCTGGTTGACTCCACACAGATTGCCCACTTTAAATTGACAGTAACTATGAACATTCAGGGCGCATTCTAGTCGGTAGCGTGAAGAACCAGGCAGAGATGAGAAATACATTAAAAGATAAAGTTAGACTCGTGGCAGAGGGCATGAGGAGGACACATTTTTAGGCTTCCATGATAAGAAACATATTTTTTTATAATTCACCTTCACATTTAAGCCCCTGCTTGTAGAGACCCCACAGCAGGCTGCCACAGTGGTCACAGAACGTGGGGCTTTTGTAGTTGTAAGTCTTGAAGCGATGTGGCACGTCAACTTTGAAACGCTCCTTTTGGAACTACAAACACAGGAACCAGTTAAAAACTCATGGAAATGAAAGGTTTTTAGCTGCTTTTCAGGAAAAAGTTAAATGAAACTCAATAAGGCTCAATTAAGCCAACATTTTCTCTAATTGAATAAATAAATAGAGGACTTGCAGAGCCATTAATGAAACAACAGAAGAAAAAAAAGAAAACAGCGATAAGAGGTCGGATTTGTCGATGAGGCTGACGTTTCGGCTTCATGTTGAAGAACATTAACTCCGCTCACCATCGTGTCACGGCTGTTTTTGGCTGTTCCAGTGCACCTGCCGATAATCATTTCGATGCATTTTTTGTGGATTGCAGCGTTGCATTCTGGGTGAACAAAAACGTGAGATACTGTGTAAGGCAAATTCAAAGCTACAAATAACAAATGTGCTTAAAATAGAGAAAGATTTGCTAGAACAAACACTTACGTCTGCATTTGTAACCTTGCTTGTTGAGACCCCTACATGAATAAAAAGGGCAAAGGTCAGTATTTAAAACATAAAGAAATATGAATGAAGACATATTTCATGGTTAGAAAAAGGGGGCTTAAAAAGATTAACATGCAAGAGATTTTTGCTTATGATAAAGCTGCACCTTTGTTGGTATGGGGAAACAAAATGTTTACTTTATGCAGCAGGTAAACACCAAATTTCTTCCTGCCTGACTCTAAAGGAATAAAAAATATTGCAGTGTGGAGAGGTAGGGGAAAAAGACCAGCTCTCAGATTAGTGCTGCTGCCAAAGTTGGAGGATGACGTGACGGCCTGTTGGGATTTTACAAGACACTGACTCATTCCCACTATGGCAGCCTTCCAACTGTATCTTAATAAATGAAGCTGCATTGCTTAGAGACAAGCAGGCAGGCAAACTCATTTTCATGACAGGTCCAAGTACATTTAAAGAGATTCTCCCCTTCATGAGATTCAACCAAACGTCAAACCGTAATGAAAAGTTTAAGTTCAGACCAACACGATCATTTTTCTGACAGCTGGTGCGTAACAAGAGCCAGATTTCTGCAGCTCACCAGAGGAATTCTTTGCAGACGGAGCAGAAGGTGGGCTGGCCAAAGAAGGTGGCGGTGAACTCGTGGTCCTTGATGACGTGAATCCTTGGTTGTTTGATAGCTCCTCTCCTCCTGTTGAGGGTCATGGCTCCATCTTCAGGAATAGACTTCACTGATGCCGCTGAGAGATGAGATCAGTTCACAAATTAGACCAATTGATTTTGATCAATGTGTAATACTGGAAAGTATTTTTTTTATCAAGTTTTTACTGATTTCAAAAGGATATATGATGTTTATTTATGACTTTTTTCCTATTTGTTCAATTATTACAATTGTACAATTTTAAATTGTACAATTCTAATGAATATATCTCCAGATAGATGAATAAAAATCTAAAAGATTTATGAGCTTGAGAAGGAATAGTTTAAACAAGCAGCTAATTGGAAGCTAAATACTATAGCATGTTATTATTTAAGGGGTCAAAAGTTGCTCAGAGAAAACAGCCTTTGACACTTCAGGGCAGTAAACAAAGATGACAAAAGCTCTGGCATTATGCTATCAGATGCTTGTGTTTGGAGAGCGAGTCAGTGAGCCGAGCCAAAAAAGACTGAGGGAGACAAAAAGACAGACAGAGGAGGCTGACTGTTTCACACAAACCTAAAAATACCCCAGGCTTCTTTTCAGGAAACCTGTGGAGTGTGTGGGAGGGAGATGATGGAGTATGAAGTTGTTTTATAATAGTGGCTTTCTCCATCCCTGACCAGAGACCCCCAACTGTGCTCAACCCACACAGAGACACCAATTACACAAAACAAAACCAGTTCAGAGCTATCCCAGTGATATCTCTGCTCCTGTGACTATCACAGGCTGGTGTGTCTGAGTGGCAAAGCTGGCAACTAATTTTGCCGCTCCCGTGCTGCTCTTCTTTATCTCTAACAGCTGAAGGAAAATTAAAAATATGTCAATTATACAAATAATTGCTATGTGTTATAAAACAAGCTGAAATGGACAATTTACTGCTATAAATACATTTCAACCCATTCTTTAAGCATTTCAAAATCCTCAAAGAAATAAAAACAACAAATATTGTACATGTTTTTGTAATCTAAAATACTATTTAAATTCTAATTATTTTGTATCTGAAGAAATGTATAATTGTACTTCTTTGTACAAATGTTAAAAACATTAACTGACCAACAGAGTTTTTGTGATACATCATATCGTCACACCTAATGTGAGCCGACCAGTGCAATGTGAAATATAAAACCAGCCTGCAGACGTTTATTTACAGGGCAGGGAGTAGATCAGCTCTACAATCTGCACCCAGACACTAATGAGCTTGTTCAACTGTTGTTGTGAATTACAAAACAGCAGAATTGGACACGTCTCAGGGAGGCATTTCTGCCAGTAGAGGGCGATATGCAACAACTCAGCAGGTGGACATGTAAAACCAAAATAGAAAGGGGAACAGCTGTAGCACTCAGACTACCTCCTTTCACACTCAGCACAGGTCCCTGGTGGTCTAGTGGTTAGGATTCGGCGCTCTCACCGCCGCGGCCCGGGTTCGATTCCCGGTCAGGGAACAAATACCTTTTTCTTTGATAACATTTCTTCTTTGTTGAATAATTTAGCAGAAAACTCTTCTTTTGGATTTGCTCAGATGGTAAAACTTGTGTACCTAATAAGTTAATTGTCTTTTTTCCATATTACTCCATACGTATTATTTATGTGGGACTTTGTGGGACTCTATATGAGGTGATATCTAGTATGTTAACAGTCTCAACTATTAAAGCCAAAGGTTTAGAGTTAATCATGTGAGACGTTACCTTTCTCATTTGGATCACCGTTCTCCAGGAACAGCTGCACACTGATCTGAATTCTCCCTGAAGGATGAAGATCCACCCAGAACTCAGCGAAGCTACCGTTTTTAGATTTCTTACAGCGCTCTGCGAGCACCGACACACCCAGAGTGACTTTGGCCAGCGGCTCCTCGGTGCTTTGCATCAGAACTATTTCGATGACACGTCCCTCGTAGATGTGAGAATCAAAAGTGGACTTCCAAGGAGGAAACATGGTGGGCTTCTTTTGAACCAGGGTCTTCCCACGCTCTGTCAAAGAAAGAAAAGAATCATAATTAAGGAGGGGGAAAAAATGTATTTTATTATTCCTGCCTCATACGGAGCTTCTGGAAATGTTTGACTGTTCAGGTTAACATATATATAATTAAAATTGTATACATATACAGTGTTTATACATACCTGTGGCGATAGACTCCTTCATCTTGATGGCACAGATGAGAGGATTTGTCATTGGGGGCAGGGCGCCAGTTTCGGCAGTATTCAGGGCGATACGAAGAAAAGGTGCCATGATGACCTTTCACCCAGTCCTCCTAGAAAACCAAACTGTCGATTAGGATTTCTAACTATATAAAAACACAGAAAATACACAATCAAAAAATAAAAATTTGACCATGTCATAAAAATAAATAATAATTCTCATTTTGTATAATGTATGTGTTGTGGCAGAAGTAAACTATTGTTTTTTTAAAAGATAAATAAACAAAATTTACAGAGTCCACAGTACTGAGGAAGCTGCACCGACACATCTGTCGATCTCACGCTCCATTCTTCCCTCACATGTGAACTAAACCTTGAGAAACACAAACTCCTCCACTTGAGGGAGCATCTCACTCCCAATCTGAAGAGGGCAGTCTATCTTTTTCCAACTGAGGACCACAGACTCACTCACTCATTCACACACTCAGCTACAAGCTGCTCCAGTGAGAGCTGAAGATCACGGCCTGATGACCAACAACAAAACATCATCTGCAAATATAAGAGTTGGAATCCTGAGTAGGGCTGCATTATATTAGGAAAACCTGTGATTTGCGATAGTGCTTAAAATTGCGATGAAGATATGAGTTGTGATAAATGCACAAATATGTAAGTATGTATTGCTCATGTCTTTCTGCTCTGGGTTCAGAGCAAAAAAACCAACATCAACAAAAAAAAAAAAACTAATCATTTTCATCGCGGCATGATTTTTTTAAATATGAAAAGATCCACCCAATTGGCCAATTAAGCAAAAGGTTCCATTTGATTGGTGAAATACTTCAAGTTTCTGTCTGAGTGACAAAACGCAAAAACGCAGGATCGAACCGACAACCTATGGAATGACTCCCCTAACCACGTGCACCACATCTATCCCAAAAAGCACATTGGCTTATACCCTAAATCCAAAAGCAGCAACTAAACCTAACAGAATTCCTTCAAGAATTTATGATTTCACCCTTATTAAACCAATTCATACTAAAACCATGAATGAATCTAAAAACTTCAAAACCTTAAACGCTGACCAAGGAAAACCTTTTATTTCCCAGCCTTTAATGAAACTGAAAACAAAAACACTCTGGAGATGTTCAACCTTTGGCTGTTCCTGTTAAAGATTAACTCTGACCTGCACGTTTCAAGTTGTTTAAAAATGTTCACGGGTTTAAAAGCATTAAGCACAAACTGTTAAAAATCTGCTCAGAAGTCGTCTTAAAAGAGAATCAAAGTATTGATTCATATAAAGTTGAACATTGTAGCTTGGTGGTAACAGTAAAGAGAGAACGCTCCTGTGTTTTGGCCTTCTGTCAAATACAGAAGATGACTGATTTCCCTCGTGTTTATATTACTTTGTCATGCAGAATGTCCTGCATCATGAGGCTCCAAGTGCCTGAACCAGTGTGTGCTGTGGTACATAGTTTATGTACACACGTCACTTTGTAGACAAAAAGGTTAACTAAATGATATTTTAAGCTTCAGCTGGATCTAGTTTTAGTTTGCCGAGGTGAATTGAAGTTGAACATTCTCTCACGGCATGTGAATATTCTTGAGGGGACCTGAGAACTTTTTCCCCCTCAACAGGTTCAACTATTAACTAACCCTAGACTGTAAAGGGTGTCAATACAGCTACTGTTGGAAATTCCAACATAACTTCCTTCTCTGACAGACAGAAGCATTGAGTTAAATGCCTGCTGTGTGAAAATTATCATAGTGAAATGAAACATCTGGCTATCACACATCAGCTCTTACATCTTTACATTGTTTTATAAAGGAAATTTTGAGCTCATACAAAGGAAGTCAATGAGTGGATGTGTGCATTCTGTGCTCTGAGGGGATTTGAGAGAAATGTCCTGCAGCAGTGAGAGACATACTGAAGAGAAGACGAAATGTCCACAATTTGATGTACAAACTGTAGGAGAGGTATACATACATGCTCTACATCAGTTTGGCATGAAATAATAAAAAAACAAATATCATAAAACCTAAAAAAGAAAACAATTTAAAAACGATACGAATATCAAAATGTCAGTTCAGTCATGTTAAAACCAATTGGATCTGATTAAACTTTAATTCCTGTTCCCACAGCAGGTTCTTCGAGTAGCAAATAAAAAAAATGTAATGGAAACAAAAGATTCACAGCAAAAATGGTAAAAGGGATGCATCAATGCGTACATAACCCTATTTTTTTTAATGAAAAATAACAAAAAACCTCAGTGAAAACATGTCTAATATGTGCAATTGTATATTGTGAATAAGTTTAATAAACTGAGTTACTTTTAGGAATTTTCCACTTGTCCACTAATAGAGATGTGATATAAAATATGAGTGAGGAAGTGAAAAACAGTGGCAAGTTGTCCACAAAGTGTTCTTCACATAGCTGCTTTAACTGTTACCTCCTCATTTATTTTTTTACTACAAAGAAATGTTAAGCACCTTAAATGTTTAGATTTTTCATCATTTTGTGACGTCATCATGAAGACATTCATCTAAGGGCTCATAAAACAAGTGATATTTTGTTTCTGACTGCTACAAAAAAAAAATTAAGAGGGCAGAGGAACTTTTTTCACTTCTGTGCACACATCCTCAAATAACCCCTAAATAACAATCCAGGGGACATGATGGGGCCTGCACTCTCTTCTAAACACAAACATGGAGCAGCTTAAGCAGATAAAAGAGTTGACTTTTCTCAGAGAAAGTGGAAAAATGACAACATGGAATCTAAAAAAAGGGTGGGCAGAGGAAAAGGGAGGGGCAAACAAAAAAATCAACACGAGGGTGAAGGGGGTCAGATTTACCTTCAAAACAGTGAACCGTTAATCAAACAGACATAATCTGTTTGTGTACATTTACTGAAAGTGCCAGTAAATGTCCAACAAACAGGCTCTTCCTTCTAGTGTCTGTGTTTAAACTTTCAAATTGTACAGTTTACCAATAAAAGTAAGTGAGAAAGATAAGTGGGAAAAAAAGCTGTTATCTTTATAACTGAGGCATGTTAATAAAAACAGCTTGCCTAAAGATAAAGAAAATAAAATCTTATCTATCATGTGAGCAATGAAGTTTAAGGAGTGCCCAATGCATCAAATAAGTCTGCAAACAATTCAGTAGCTGTTTAAATTATACGAATATAAAAATAAAATCACTGAACCTGTGATAAATAATGCTCTAAACCACACATTTTACTGAATACATAATGTAGAATTAATTTACTTTATTTTTTATTGAACAATTACCTTTGTTTAGAATTTAATGAAATAAACATGGAGATGTTCATCCTAAAATACAAGATTAATAAAGACTGTGGCTGTTTCTGATAAAACAAAAATAACTACTGTACTAAAACCCACTGCAGAAAATTTGTAGTGAACTGTAGTTTTAGACCAGCAGGCAGTTTAAATTGAAAAGAGACAATTCTGCAACAATATAGTCTCATAAAAATTTTTCAATAAACTCTAATTGATGAACAATTTGTAACAGCATCCAGACAACACTTTAACAGCTCTGCCACACTATACAACTTATGCCAACTTATGAACATTTTAAAGACATCTAGATTGAAGATGGAATTGAAAAAAAAAATAACAGGAAGCTTCTTGTCAGTGTGTACATAATGTAATTCTAACAAATTGATCAAATATATAACTTATTAGCAATAGACATAAAGTTGGCATAAGTTGTCTAGTGTGACAGGGCCTTAAATGTGGTTTAACACGACAGTTGAGAATGATTTTTCTCAGACATTTCGCAAACATCTATAATTAAAATGAATAACATTGCTCTCATTTTCTTAAACAGGCAATGTACTTTTCCATGACAGCAGTACTGTGATTACAGACAATAGGCGAGTCAGAAATATACAGCTGTCTACAAAAGCTGAATTCCCAAAAACGACAGATTAACATCGAACCTATGCTCACACATGTACCAAAAAAAATAAGTCAAATAGTTTGAACGCACCAAAATAGTTCCTTACAAGTAGCTGTGATCAAGCAGGTCTAGCAGGCTGGAGAGTTTGTGAGTGAGAATGTTACCTGCAGCTCATTATGGGAAGTATGAATTAAAAAAGTTAAAGACAGCCGGATACCTACATCCCTTTTGGAAAGATATATATTTAAAATTGTTATAAGTTATCAGACTATTTTGATACTTATTGATACTAAAGTGTAGATTTTAAGTGTTAAGATTCATTTGTTTGTGATGCTAAAGTTTTTTTTTTATTAGACAATTATTTTATGTCTTTTCAGACACACCTGACATGTTTTGTTATACCTCAGTCTTCTTCAGAACATCAGCTGTGACACCTCTGATGAAGAGTTTTTATTGCCGTGTTTGATGCTTCATATGATCCAGCTCATCTACAATCTGTGAGTCAGAAAATTACGAGCCTCTATTCACGAGGAGCTTCACCCTGTAAACTTTGACAGCACGAGTTTAACGTGAACTACAAGAATACCTGACAACTACCTCCGTTTGGTCCAGCTCTAATGTTCTCACAAATGTCAGTTTCACCTGGGTTATTTCTTTAGTTACACCAAACTGTGAGCAGGGAAGGCGTGGTTTAGTTTCTGGTTTCAACTCAAGTCTCAAGGTACACCACGTAGTTAAAAGGTTCCTGTGTCAAAACCACAGAATTTTTCCATCACCCTGTTCCTATAGTTTAAACTACAAAAATATTTAACAAGATGCCAAACATGTTTTCTTCAGTTGACTTGTTGCTGCTGTGAGCCGTCTCAGCTGTGCAGTGGATGAAAAAGAGAACTTATTCAAAACATTTCCTCTTGTTGATAAAAGACAGGAGTCTGAAATGATTTTAGGTAGCATAAATATAAAAAACCACAAACAAAAAAAAGGCTAATCTATCAGAGGAGCCACACTTGTCTCTTTAAGATAACGCCAGCATTTGCAGCAAGCATGATAGCATCTTAGCAGACTAGTTATTTAACCAACAAACATAAGTTTATTCTGCTCTTAAAAGGCAGAATAACATAAAAATATTCAGAAAGTGGTTTTCTAGCCTTTTAGCCATTTTATTTTACATGCTTGTAATAAAGCAAGATTTTTACTTTCATCTTTAAAGTGTTAATAGCTGACAGATTTCAAAGTAGTTTTAGGAGCAAATAAATACCAGGTATTAATTTTAAACATGGTGACTTGTTTTCACACAGACCCTTTTTATATCTGTGCATCAAAATTAAAATAATTAGAAATAAATATTCAAACAATAAACATGTAGTTACAGTTGGGATATCAATGTAGTAATGTGGAATTATCTAATCAGCAACAATGATAGTTGCATTTCTGTTGTCCAATTATTATTGTTGTTTTAGCTTCTTCCTTGTGCTGAGGTCACCACAGCGAGAAGATTTGCATGAAAGATTTGGCAACTAATTAAGTAACATCCTTCCTGTCCCAACCTGGGCTCAAACCCACAGCCTTAAAATTTCGAGACACCACCTACTGCAACCCGTTTTCAAATGATAGAAATTAAAGTGAGAATCAACAGTGAACTCATTGTGTTTTTGCTCAGAGTTGTGAATCTCACACAAGCCCATGCCTATTGAATCAACAATAATATACTCAAACACTTAGCAAACAGGAAAAAATAATAAAAATATATGAAGATATTTTAAATCCTTCCCTTTCAGACCTTTGACACTAATGGCTGGCTTATTGTGAATTAATGAGTAACTCAAATTGAACAAAGCTATAATTAACGTGATTAACATTTTCAAAATCAACGAGCTAAAAATATCTGCTGTAGAAAAAAGGCAAACACAAAGCTCATTAGCTACACTTTGATAAGGCCTGGTGACGTGTGCCTGTAAGATAAGTATTTTTAATGTCTTTTAAAGTAAATATTCTGACATCTTCGAGCATGTTTGCTTATTTTTGTCTAATAATTGGCAAACTGTGGCCTTGATGGGGTGGTACGCAGGGTAAACAGGACAAAATATGGCTTGACAAAACAATAAATCCCATTTCTAATCATAATCTAGCATTATCCCTCATTTAGCTCTGAATACTTTCCACTACAGTTAGATCACATTTAGCACAAGCAGTTTGGACCTTAAGTTTATTATATAAAACACAAACAAATGAAAATATGCAGCACACACAACCTGAGCCTGTAACTTGTGCAGAAATGCCACAGAGCATCTGGCACTGAAAGCTACAATTTTTTCCATCTACTTTTTAAAACGCTAATAAACACGGTTATAAAAATAATGTGCTAAAACTACAACCACTTTACTGTGGTGAAAGGTGCTTGATTGTGGAAGTCTGTATGGCCGGTTGGTTCAGGAGGAAGTGAGAAACTCCTGTAAATAAATAAATAAATAAATAAATAAATAAATAAATAAATAAATAAATAAATAAATAAAAATTTGGAGTTTAAACACCTACAGAGGCAGCTTTTAGTTCTGATTGCCAGGCTCAGTTAAACGTAGACATACTGTATGTTGGACTTGTAAATCTGGTTTTGAACTCTGTTTAAGCCTGATTTAAGCCTGGATGTCCACGGACAATTAAACAAAAAGTATACAAGAGTTATAAATCTTTAACTCTTCTGCTGCAGGAGGGTTAACCTAAAATAGCTCAGTGGATTGAATAGATACATCAAAAATTGCATTTCTGAATTCCAAACGGTTCAACAATTAAAAACCAATTAAATGTTACTTAACCTCTCTAAGAAAAATGGTTAGGTAATATTTGATCATTGGGATAGGTACTAGATGTACCAGACTATGTACAGATGCTTCCCTAAATAAATAAAATAATAAACTATTTAAAGAATTAAAGAATTAAAAATCTTTTCATAACTGCGTCTCACATGGTGAACAAACTTGTTTTTCCAGATTATGTCACATCTATTTTGGAGACTTTATAAATAAAAAGCAAAAGCACATAACAGAATGTGAACATTCTGGATCAAGATGAAGACAGATAACCTGCTGTGAAAACCCCCCAGAAGGGAGCAGTGAAAAGATGAAAAAGAAAAAAGGGTTTGGTTGAACATAAAAAAGTAAAAAAAAAAAATAATTGATATGCTCAACTTGAAAAACAGACAAGTGATTGGTCCTAATTTTTTTTTATTATTTTATATCACTATATAACCTTATAAAATCAAGAAATTAGGCTAATATTTACAGTAATAAAATGACAATACATTTTTATACATGTAAAACAAAAGATGAAGACAGTTTATGAACAGTTAAAGCCACATTTCCATTGCTTTAATAAACTAAATTTATTTTAAAAAATGGAAGTGTGACCATAGACCGTAATCAAACAAATATGATTTTTGGGAACATAAACAGAGAATCGAATTGTATTTAAGTTAAAAACATGCGATAGAAAAGGCTCTCAATGCAGAATCACTTTCCATTTTCCCTTCTTTTTTTTTTTGACGAAATTTATTGAAACTAAAAATAATTATTTTTCCCACTAAACTTTCCTAATCTGTAAATCTTTGACAGAAAAATTTTGTTGCGTTATTGCTGCATTGCCTCCATCTTGAGAGCACATAAGTGTACTTGCGCGCACACACACACACACACACACACACTAATAACCTTGAACAAAGGAGTCTTTAATAAATTCCTGTGAAGACTGGCATGAAGGAATTAAAGCCTGCTTTTCTTTCACTGACCAAGGTTAAAATCTAAACAGCACCGGCCCTAATGTTCCCTCACTCACAAACACACACAGTGATCGGGTTATGTTAGGATGCAGACGGAAAGTGAGAGAGAGAGCAAGAGATGTGCTCCTACTAGAAGGTCAGAGAAGTCGCTGCTGAGATACATTTACAGCCTCACTGAACATCCTGTCAATATATAAATCAAATCAGTCCAAGCTGCTCTGACTGACATTACATTTAACTTCAGCGAGGCTTTTTCAGTGATCTGAGTGGTCTTGTGCCTCTTTCTGAGTGCCCCCGAGTTGTTTTCTTTGGCATGACGTCAAACCTGCTACACCAACATGGAAAGAATCCTGTATGTGTGTGTGTGTGTGTGTGCTTTCTCTGCATTAAAAGCGGTGTCCATTTCTGCCACTCTCACAGTTCACTAAGGCTCAGTTAAGCCAAACAGAAGAGCATCCGACCAAGGACAGCCAAGGACGACAGCAGCTTGTGATGAGGCCGAGACAGAATCATGATGAGTGACGAGAGGACACAAACATAAAGTGAGCCGAACCATCATCACGCATCGCTGGTTTTTTGCAAATACCTGCCAAACATCGGTTTGTTTGCTTTTGTGTGTAGCTATGTGCGAATGCTTTGTTAGGATGACTCATGTCTGGAACAGCAAAACAAAGTACTTTTTGAATAAGCAAATAAATAAAATGAAAATATAAATAAAGTCTCACAAACACTAAAAAAAGCAATGGAGCAGTATGGTATCTAAATAAAAAAAATTGATAGAGAATCATGATAAGCTGTCCAGAACATTTACCATGATATTGGGACTCTGGTTTGATGCATACGCCAGCCTCATACCCTCACATTACCACTTTGTACCCATGCACTATTTGGTACATCTGCACTAACATTTTCAGCACTAATCTATGAGTAACACACAGGCATCATATATCAGCATTTTGGTAACTTATTCCAAACTTACACCAGCGCGTTTGCCATTTATTTCAAAAGTTGACATATGTTGTCTAAAGGCCTTGTCACACTATAGTTTTAGACAACTTATGAAAATTTTGTTATGAATAAAGTACTCATATTCAATTGTTAGCATCACAGTTTGTTTACGTGCAAAAGAGGCTTCCGGTAGGATTTTTCAATTCTATTTTCAGAGTAGACGTCTTCAGTGTTGGACATTTTCATAAGTTGACATAAGTTGTCTAAAATGCTACAGCGTGACAAGGCCTTCAAATGAATGCTGTTTGATCTCTACTGTATTTATTCTATTTCCTAATTATCACTAAATTTATTGTGCCAAACCACTGATTGTAGCTCTATCCAAATTAGACTACACGTAACTTTACATCAACAGCTGTCAAGTTTGGTATAAGAAACAACAGATGGGTGGTTCTATAGTGTTTCCACAAAGGTTTGGGCTGAAGTGACAGAATCTGCCAAAGTACAAAGTAACTTGCTGTGTTGAAGAGCACATTTCTAGTGTCACTTTAATTTTTTGGTACTATGCAAGTTGGGACTTTTTTGAGCTTTAAATCATGCTTTAATGTTATTCACTTATCAAAAACATACCCAAAGTGTTGCTTTGATTTATGTATGCATGTTCGAGAAATCCTTGAATATCCTGTGGTAACCTTGTGACTGTGGTATAGCACTGTGCCTGGAAAATACAAAATGCCACCCCTTAAAATAAGGTTTGGCATTAGTCAATTTAAAAAGTCTTATATAAGTGCAAACACTGATAAAAACTAGCCTGTGTTGTGTGTGAGCTTTAGTATCCAAGGATCAGGACTGAGCGGACAGTTCTTCACTGAGCAGGTATCTCTGCTGCACCCTTCAAGGAAATCCCAAAGCCACAAACCAATATTGACACACCAGTAAACTGCAGGCAAATGTAAGATAGAAGCAAATAACACCTGTGCTGACTCCACACACACAGACTCTTGGTACACTCAGACATAGAAGAGCATGGGAGAGTGCATCACAAGATTTTTTATTTTTTTTTTTGAAAGCCAGGGAAGGAGCATTTCAAAATAAAGGGATGTGTTTGGTGTCAAAAGGACACTGAGGGAGTCCCCACACACTGACACTTCCTTTAAGAAAAACACTTAAATCACAAACTTCCTCATCACTTTCCTTTTTGTTTAGATATGATTTTAAAAAGTAGTGTAAATGTAATTTAACACGTGTGACAACTGAAGAAAATGACATACCCTCAGGATGACGAAACACAGATCTTTGAGCTAAAACTTGAGCAAAGGATCTTTGATATCTCACCGTGATGAACTTTGACCTCAGCGAACAACACAATTTGATCCCAGTCCAAATTAAAACACAAGTTCTGCTGCTCATCTGTGGAGGCTCATATATTTGTCCTAGACAATAGGGGGGTAAATCACCAGCTTTATCACGATACGATATTACATCGATATGTTTAGATGACGATTCAATATTTCTCGATATCATAAAGTCTGTCACGATACGATTTCGATTCAATTCAATTCACAAGTATACGATCGATATGATGCGATATCATATGATACCGATTCACATCAAGAATATGATGGCGATATAGATCAATATTTTAATTTTGACCTGATATAACTGAATCATGAACCATTCAAATTGATATATCGATATAGATTGATGTATTGTTACACCCCTACTAGACAATACTGAACTTTAATCCATTTCACATCACCGGCCTGTATACATTCACATAAAACTGATTGACAATGAATACTAAATTACATTTGTTTGAAATAAATATTTGCACACAGTGCTGAGGATGGGCAATGCAACCTGCAGAACTTGTCGGAGCTGTTTCATCTGATTGTGTGAGGGTTTACCAAGAAACCACTGAACGTAATAAGAAAAATTTACATCTTTTTCACCTGCCATGAACAAAACATCATTCATGAAGGTTAGTTACGAGGATAGAACAGTATTAAAAATAAATATAAAAACAATGCGAGGGGAACTTTGCTCAGTTTAACTTTTACAAGGATGAAAACACTGCATCTATCATCGACTTTTTAAAGAAACATTCAGTCATTTTTAGGCTGTTAGTAGCTAATTAAGAATCGCCTCTCTGGACTACAGAAACGAAAATGACTGCGCAATGATTTGTCACGTTAACCTGTCGCGTGGTAATAAAGAAAGTAGCCTACAGTCAGCACCAACTACCTAACAGGTCTTGACTTATTTTTTTCCCTCAGAGTTCAACTAAAAAGACAAGTTTTGTTAAAACTGCACGGGGAAAAAAGGCAACAAAAACGGGAAACTTTCCCCGCACCCACCTGACTCCCAGCAACCTATTGTCTCAAGTGCCACAAAAACGCGGAGGTCGCCTTTACCGCGACAGGTTAAAGTAGTTTTATTTGAAACCATAACTCACCTCTGTAGCTGTGTTCTCTCTCTCTGTAGACGAGCTGCTCGGAGGTCGCCTCGCACTCGCAGCTGAAAGCACGACTTTCCTTGACTTTGAAGTCCTATAATCGTTTTCAATCGAGGAAGTGCTGGAGTCGCCCTGCAGCTCGCTCATTGAGCTTTTTCTCTCTGGTCATCTGCCAGGTCGCGCCGCGCGCCGCTAAAGCTAGGGAGCGCGTGAACGCGTGACGTCACACAGGTGGATTCCCAAGACGAGACAGGAAAGAGAAGAACACCTTAGCGATTACACAGATACAGGACCGGGATTAGATCAAAAATAAATGACTCATAGTGGAAAAAGTTGAAATCTTTTTATGTAACATCTCTGTTTTCCACGTCGCACCTTGACCTGAACCTCACACCCTTCAGCATTTAGAGCTGAAAGTAAAACAAACAACGTCACCATCTGAAGTTTCACAGTGAGCATTAAGGCAATTTTGAAGGAAGCTTTTGTGTGTAATATTTAATATCTTACCTGTTATAAAAAAGCATTTCTATCCACCTCAGTTTGGAGAAAATAGATAACTAAATGGCTAACAGTGAATATAATGAAACTATCTGATGAAATCTTGGTTTTGGCTGAGTTCAGACTAAATTTATATTTCCTGTCAGACATAACTCATTTTTTTCTAAACCGAAGCCATTCAAAAACTACCAGCAACTTACACTATATCACCAAAAGTATTGGCTCACTTGCCTTGACTCACATATGAGCTTAAGTGACATCCCATTCCTAATCCATAGGGTTCAATGTGAGGTTGGTCCATCCTTCGCAGCTAGAACAGCTTCAACTCTTCTGGGAAGGCTGTCCACAAGGTTTAGGAGTGTGTTTATGACCATTCTTCTAGCACATTTGTGAGGTCACATACTGATGTTGAACAGAAGGCCTGGCTCTCAGTCTCTGCTCTAATTCATCCCAAAGGTGTTCTATCAGGTTGAGGTCAGGACTCTGTGCAGGTCAGTCAAGTTCATCCACACCAGACTCTGCCATCCATGTCTTTATGGACCTTGCTTTGTGCACTGGTGCACTGTCATTTGGATGGGTGAGCGAAAACGTTTGGCAATATAGTGTACTTTTATATGCCAAGAGGGAGCAAAACATTTTGCCTGTGCCATAAGGGGATGGATGACCTGAAGCTGAGAACAAAATAATGCATGCAGCTACATATTGCAAGGAGATAAGAGTCTTATCATTTTAAAGTAATGTTCTGTAAAATCATTTTCAGTAGTTAGCAAGATAAAGATCTTTGCCTCTGTCTACATATACTTTATGCTTTTTGACTGATCTGATAAGTTAGCCTACTAATGATTTATAAATGAGTATTTGACAGAACACCACCACTTTCTATTGCTTACACTTAATTCATAAACTATCCAGAGAACACGTCTTCAAATTTAACCAGAATACCTTACAGGGATTGCATAAATGTAAACTGTGGTACCTTATGAAAAAATCTTGTTTCTCTGAATGTAATATATATTATTTGTAATATTTCATATCATTTCAATATTTTTCATTTACCTTTGCCATTTACTAGACAATGTTTCAGTGTTAAAAGAAAAAAAAGAAATAGTACAATCAGTGCTGCAGTTTCAGTGTGTGTCCCTTCCTCTTATCCCTCAAGTAACAAAAAAAAAAAAAAAAAAAAAAAAAAAAACCAAACAAAAAAAGTTAGAACAAAAAACCGGGGACTTTCACAGAGGTTATAAGTGCGATAGGTTTATGAGCTCATCAAATGAGGCACAAACTCCCTTACAAAGCAGACAATCATGTGGTGCTAAGTCATCAGCCCCTACACAAATGAGGGATGATCAACTGGTGCAGCTTTTCTGTCAAGTTCCTCCGGAGCTATTTATAGTTTCAAAACAAGGATAGCAAATGACGTACGACTGTTGTAATGAGGGCCGAGTGCTGACAAGGATTACTGAACAAAACCCAGGAGTTAGTCACCATATCGTCACCATCACAAATGTCAGGAGCAAAGAATTATTGGGGGAAAAAAAGGGGCAATTATCTGACATAAAACTGCAGCTAAACACAAAATGAATTGATGTTTCTTTCGGTGACAGCTTAAACTGATCGACACAAAGTTCCTGTTCCTGCCAAAAGCACTGGCTGAGGTCTCCAAGAGGAACAGAACCCGAAGTCATCCAACAGGAAGTGTTGCTTTCACTTCTTTGAAATGAACATCTCAAGCAATGACTTAACGCTGCACCAGTAGCATTAAAATAGCAAATTTCCACCCAATAAAAATTTAACAGCTTTCTGATCAGTTGTTCCCGTCTGCCCCTCCCATCAGATAAAACCCTCTTTTTGGTTTCATGACTGAAAGAGGCTCCTCCCTGTGTTTTGTCACACTCTACAGTCTGGTTTAACTGGATTTATGCTGCATTTAAGTTGTCAGGCATTCTTTTTTTTGTTCTTGCCACATGCAAGCAAGAACAAAGGTGAAAAAACTCCTTACCACCTCCTGAAGGAAGAAATACAGGTTGTGCACTCGCATGTCTTATTTTATATAATGGAGGAATTTGTTGCTGGGTTTACAGTAAAGACAAATTACCTGAGAAGCTTAAAATAGAAACACTATTATTGGCAGCAGAAATTCCACCTTGACTTTTTTTTCCTCCCTTTGTACATTTGATGAGGGGATAAAAAGTATGTGGTGACAGCTGAGGCTCTGCTTCTTGTAATTTCACACTAGAGGCTGGATGTGATGAATGCAGAGTCACAGGACTCAGGCATCATATTGTTTGTATGAGTTGGATCTTTAACCGGGCATGGGACCTGGATGCTTCCTGTTGTGATGGACATATTTGCCAGGTCAAACATGACTTAGGTGATCAGAAGGAAGCAAACGAGGAAAAATGCCCAAATCACATTTGTCAAACTCAAGGCCCGCAGGCAAAATGTGGCCCGCCACAGCATTTTATGTGGCCACCGAGAACTTTAAACATGCATTAATGTTTTAAAAATAAAAGCTTTAAAGCCAGCATTGACTACATCTCCCATAATGTTACTTTAGTTAGCTCATATTTAGGTAGGTCAGTTATTTTATCCACAAAATGATGGCATTCCACCAGGAGATGCAGGGTTCAAGTCAGCAAAATTCATCATGTAAAATCTCCATTTCAGTGCATTTTTGCCAGCTTTACTTTAAACTAGAACGCCCATCCAGAGGGAATTTATAACTTTTTAGTGTTTAAGATGTGTTAAAACATTGCTGTGCACAAAATACCACCTAGAGCTCAGTTATTACTTGTAATCAGTGCTCAGTTGAAGCAATGAGACGAGTAACGTGACATTTCATGTTTAGGCAAAGTTTATAACCACTGTCCCCTTTAATGGCCAACACAATACTCACGTGGCCCTCAGTGAAAAGGAGTTTGAAGCATCTTGCTCCAATGTCATGCCAGAACTTTAAGCTGAGCTCAACATATAGTGAAAAGGAGCAGAGCTACATTGGTTTTGGTCAAACTTTGTAAAAATTATTGTTTGATATTGAGCAACATTGCTAGATCAGGTGATCTGTCTTAGTGTCGAGGGTGACTCTTACTTACTACCACACCTAAATTGTCATAGTTATAATCATTTTTGTGTTGGCTAAAGTCAATTAGCTGCAATGGTCCCTACATAATCCCAATCATAATCATCCCTCCGGAATGAACTCCCTGTTAATCTGCGCTCCATTGATAACATTGTCTCTTTTAAGAAACAACTAAAAACCTGCTTTTTT
>JAUBOC010000138.1:20733040-20744253 GCA_032275365.1 Anablepsoides cearensis | reverse complement strand
GATTATTATTCTGACACAATCAGTTCTTGTTTAGTAAATCAGTCTCAAAACAAGATCAAAAAGACTTTTTGGCTGGACATAAGGTTTTAAAACTTGGTTAGACTGACAGTTTTTGAGGTGTGCTGATAACAGGCTGTATGCTCTCTCTCCTTGTTAGTACAAAGGATGCGGCCTTCAAAGAGGATTTTAAATTGTATTTTATCTGTTCATTAACACACCTCAGTCTATTATAAATGAGCTTTAGGTCTGGAGAGGTGGTGGTGTTTCTAGATCATGTAAAGCAAATGATTGAAGCAAACAAACAAAACAGGTATGTTTTTTCAAGCCCCACAAGTTCCACTTCATGTACAAGCAGAGGAGGAAATAAACTTTATTTGCACGAATAGCAGCTAAAATTATCCATCATGTGGACACAACCGCATGACTCCGATTATTTTGAAACGTAAACCTTCAAAAGACGTACATGATCGGATTTGTTCTCTGTAATATCATGCGGGACAAGAGCTGTGCGTCTCGGCAGCAGCTTGAGTGACAGCAGCACGTCAGAGCAGCCGTGTTTTTCCAGGCCTCTTTTTACCCTGCACTGATTAATGTTCTCTGAAAGCGTGTTTGAGCACGGTGAGAGAGCGTCTCCATCTGTGACTCCTGAACTGCGGCCTGTTCGCATGTTCTTTAGAGCATCTTTATGTGCAGGGACACAAAAAGCTGATGATCTCTTATTAGAGTTCAACAGATTAGTCTTGCTTGTAGTTTCTATATCAAAATAAAACTTTCAGCTCCTCCAGAGATAAAATCTTTCCTGTCTCATTATGCCTCTAAAAGCAGTGTTGCCGACCTGCGTGCGGTGTGTTGATCATCCGCTCTGAAGGTGTAGTAGAGCGTTTTCTTGTGGTACAAATGAAACACGTTACTGCTCTCCTCTCCCTCCGACCTGTCCGTCAGCTTCACCGTGAAGCCCTGCAGCGGCAGACTCTCCGAAGCCACTTTGTCCTGTGAGCAGGAAAGAGAGCGAGAAACGTCAAGCACGTCAAAAATGACAAATGTCGGCACTGCTGTTAGGGAGCAACGGGAAAACGGCACGAATCGTGCGCTTCGTAAGAGCGAAGCAGGGCAACTCACAGCTTGTCAGAAGAAAGAACAGAAGAAAGAGAGCACAGAGAATCCCTTTATTAGTCGTTCAGCGATTTGCCCGTGAGGCTGAAAAAGCTCGGAGAGTGCAGTTTAAGCAGTTGGCCGGATATAAAGAGGAATAGAAGCTGCAGTTAAACGGCTCGGTTGAGAGATAAATGTGGGTGTTTTGGGGCTGGTGCGGGAGACTCTGTGCCCCCTCACCTCACGGGCTGAGAAGGTGTAGAGCACCTTGTCTTTGAGGAGGAACCACAATCTCTTCCATTTCCGTTTGCTCTTCTTCCGGCGTTGCAGGCTTCCGCTCATGGTGGAGCCCTCCACACCGAGTGACACCTGATGGCATTTGGAGGGAATTAGAAAGTAAGAAACAAAAAAAAAAAACAAGCAAAACAATCAGTATGTAGCTGTTATCAGAAAGAGAAAGAGGCAGAACAAACTCCACTAGCAGCTGTTGAGGATTCAGATCATACCACTGCACTAGCGTGTTTTCATGCTACAGCGGTCCCTGGTGGTCTAGTGGTTAGGATTCGGCGCTCTCACCGCCGCGGCCCGGGTTCGATTCCCGGTCAGGGAACTTCACGTTTTCTCTCAGCCCGAAAGTAAACAGAAATTACCACTATACAGAGCAGTCTCTCTGAAGACAGCTGCTAAAATGCTCATATGATAATAATAATAATGACCACCAAGGCCAGATTTACTGGAGTAAGAAGTGAGGCATAATCTGATCTAAACGGTGTCTGAGAAATGCCTTTCTAAAATTAAAGCACACAACCTGGAGGTTGATTAGAGAAGCGGTTGCCAGACGGGAATCCCACCTGGCTGAGGTTGGAGGTGCTCTTTCTAGACTTCCACAAACTGGGGGGCTGCAGGCTCTGAAAGACAGCGGAGAGGGGACGGCTGGCCCGGTGAGACCGAGGGCTAGCGTTACTGCATGCTCCTGATAGGCTGCCACCTGCAGACAGACAGAAATCTTACTGTGGCAATGAAATGACTTTTTTCCCCCTAAGTTATAATAGAACACAGGCTTTTTACATTTTAAAAAAAGAGCTTTCACCTCTTTTCCTGAGCTCAGCATAGCAGTGATCACACACTTTAGCCACTCTGTCTTTGAGGTACTTCAAAGGGTACCTGTTCCTGGAGCAAGCTCGACACACCACCTGCTCAGAGAGGCAAAATGCATTTATGTAAAAGCTTCAAGACACGCGAATCCATAGCCTGGTAGGATCCACGACAAGGAAAAGCAGATGAAAGTAAAGTAAGGTAATGTTCGCAGCCTCTTGAGCATTTGAAACGAAGCCCGTCGTGAGCCTGAGCCGTGTCTGACCTTTCCGCAGGCGTTACAGTGGTGTCGTCTGAGCGTGAGGCTGAAGTCAGCGGTGCAGTTCATGCACATCATCACTTGAGAAACTGGCACCAGCTCAGGAGCAGCTTCACCCAGGGCCATCCACAGTTTCTCTCGGGCCTGATGGGAAAACATTGGCAGGATGGTAAAATGTCATGGACAGAATAATGAGGGTGTCAGAATGAACTGTTTCTGTGATGCTACTGATGATATATGTAGATTTTAAGGTTGATATTTAAAAAGCCATCAATATTTTTTTCCTACCTCACTACAGGGTCCACCAAATGTACAGAGTCCGGCAGCGTGGTCCGCGATGGCTCGACTTAAGGTGTGGAACCAGTCCTCCCGTTCTCCTACCGAACTGAGGAGAGACGCAAACATCAACCCAACTGATCCATTTGAAACCTTTCAGACGTCACGTTCAGAGATGTTTTAAAACATCAGCAGGTGGGTTCTGATTGTATTTCACAGTTTGGGTTGCTTGTTTTGTTTCCCACCTGGCAGACAGAGTGATGGTGATGTCAGACACCTCAATCTTGAGACAGTTCAGAACGTTGTCCAGGATCGGTTTGCTCACCTGTGTGCGAAGTACAAAAAGACATCACAGATTAGGTCAAAAAGCCAACAAGTCAATAATTGAACCATTTAAAATAAAATGTAAAAGTTGTGTGGTTAGTATTTGAGATTGTTTAAAACTGTCAGAGGAGTCACGCACCTTCATCCCTGACAAAGACAGGGTGTTCTTTAGTCTGTATTTCCCATCCTGCTGAGGGTAGGTGTACAGCATGATGTCGTTCATCTGATGAAGAACACAGAAAGAGAAAAAAGAGATATAAAGCGTGAGACGGATTTGTTTAGAACAATTATACACACCAAATCACAGATCTGCAACCTTTACAATCAAAAGAGCCCTTTCTGCTCTTTGGCTCACTAATAAAATGTGTACAGAGCCGTGAAATCTGCTGCAACTGTGATTATCAACTGGTGGCCCGTGGGCCACTTTGAGTTTGTTAAAGGCGGGCCTTTATGGCCGGTGGGGTGTGACATTATAAAAGTAAAAATACTTACTTATTATACTTATAATACTTTATTATTATTTTTACACTTTAAGGCAAAAGAAAAGATCACATTCATGTGAAGAAGAAAAACGCTGTACGTGAATAATACCAAAATTAATCAAAAATATATTATTGTTATCTAATCAACTCAACATATTTCTTCTCAGCAACTTGTCCTAAATGTTTTCCAAAAAAAATCCTTATGAATTTGAAAGAAAAATCATATAGTTAGGCTTAAAGTTGAGTTTTTGAAGTAACCAAACAAACTACTATGATCTAATCCAAGGGTTTCAAAACGTTGAAATGCCATGGCCCCCCAAGTAACATTAGCTTCTGGCTGAGGACCCCCTGGCAAACCCACAAAAATAAAAGCTAAAAAATATGAAAAAGAAACATTAACCTTTTGTTTTCTCTCACTTGTTTTCACTATTCAATATTCATCAAATTTGATTAACATAATAATTTTATTAACATGCATTTAAACACTGTTTTATATTCCCACTGAAAAACCAACTTTTCAACAAACTTTTGAAAAAAGAACAGAACAAAAGAAATCAAATCTTTTAAGCTCTCTTATATACCATTTCAGTATATTCGAACAATTTATTTTTGAAATAATGATTGAAAAACAGATGTGATTTCATGATAAGGATTTAAAACATTGAGTTTTTTTTTTTACTTTTGTATTCTTATCTTTCCTGCAGCTTTCAGAACCCCCCTCTGAAAAACACTGATCTAATCAACATGCTTCACTCCTTGTACCTAGTATTCATCATATATTTGCAAACAAATTAAAAGGAAAACTGCTAAAGCTAGCCTTTTCTGTCATGGGACTAAAAAAAGAAAAAGAAAAACAACCTCATGATTCATTTGGTTAAAGCTTCAAAGAGCCGCATGTGGCCCTAGAGCAGCAGGTTGCAGACCCCTGCAGTACTAGTAGTTTATGGGAAAACTGCATGTAATACACCTGCAATACCAGCAGGTGGCAGAGTAAACCTGACAGATCTACCAGCACAGGCCCATCTGCTTAATAGGATAATACACTTTTTTAAAAAAGTGTCTGAAGAATTTACTTTGAGCAACATTTATGTTGTTTAAAAAAATATCGATGAGTTATTTTGCCCCTCTGAGTAATCTCCACTAATCCCTGATTTTCAAAACTGACTGTTAGGGCTCAGTGAAAGAAACTACCCCTTTGTTTCTTTTCAAAGCACTTGCCCTAATTGTACAGAAAGTGTTTATTTGCATGTGTAAATATTGCATTCCCCTGAACAAACGGTGAACTCATTGTGCTGCAGAAGGTATTTCATAACACGGACAAAAGGAATGACATCATCGGTCACACCTAATGTGTGCTCTAAACATCCGCTGGGGCCCTGCAGGCAGCATCCAGGAATTCTCCACCCTGCCCCGGACTCCAGGCCTCCCCTCACCCTCAGAGCCTTCTCAAGCTTCACCGAGACTCGACCAGGACCGGGTGGGTCCGACCACCTTCACCACAACAAAAACAACAACAACAATAACAAGGCGAGCGGTTCCCTGTGAACTGCTCTCTGGGCTGAGTGGCTGGGGACAAAACAGTGGACGATAGCCAAGCTGGAGCCCTGACTGCGACCTTTGGGCTGCAGCCGCCGCAGGCCGTCTGCTCCGCCCAAAGATTCTTTCCACAGAAAACCCAGAAGAGATTTCATGGGTTTATCCAGACAGGAGTCACCCATGCAAGCCCTTCGCACCTGCAAAGTCTTAGACATCCTTCTCTTTCACCGGCCTCTCACTCACAGCTGTTGTCTTCTTTCCTCTATCAGCTGTCTCCACTATTCTTACACTTCCTTTCCTTGCACATTCAGCTGGTTTCTTTTTTTCTTCTTCTTTTTTTCTCTGAGCCCTGGGTTGTGACAAGGTGGCAGTTTCTCTCTGTCGCTGCAGCTTTTCATCCTCACTGTTTGGACTCTCTTTTCCTAAAAGCCCATAAATAACACCTGATGCACCAAAGCTGCAGACTTCAAGGGAGAAAACAGCTTTACAGCCCAAATGGATGGGATTCAACTACATTAAGTTTAACTGCAGTTAAAAAAAACAGACTGATGGAAAAGAGCAAACCAAAAAAACATAAATCACTCCACAGAGCATCTTTATGTTATGTTTGATTTGGATTCAGCTAAAACCCTAAATCCTGCTGCTGTGGATATCAGGCTGGAGCATAATTCATACCGCGAGACAGCACTGATTGCACTTGGAACAATAGAGTGGGCTTCTCTATTTCACGTTATGTGTTTGTGTAACACCCCCACCCCTCCGTTGCCACCTCCTCCCCACATTCTACAGGGTGTCTGGCCTTCACTTGGCTGTCAGCCCCCCTCCCAATACACAGGAAGCCAGCATCCAGTGACCCACACCAAACATCCTGTAAGGAAGTGGGGCCCTTAAAAACAAGTCCTGAGAGGGGAGGAGAGGAGAAGAGTGGAGGAGCAGGCCCTCCCTGGATGGGTGTGGTGCTTAGTGGAGGTCTCACAGCCTTGGCCTCGCTCCCCTCCACCCCTTCACCTCACCCACCTCCACCCAGCATTCTTTTGTGAAGCATTTTGTGGACATGAAGCCAGTTTTGATTTCACTTTGGTCTAAAATACATGACAGGTGCATTATCCTGTAGTGTAGACGTGTAAAAAGACAACTGAAGGCCTTCTCATTAAAACAATTATGAAACACTGATTAATGTTTTTTTTAAGAAATAATTCTTGCCTTGTTTTTGGATCAATGAAAATAATAATCGTTCATCAAATATAGTTAAACATCTCATCTTATCTGAAAAGCAGCTGCTTTCACCTTCAAGGAAACTATATTTTTTTGGTTCTGAATCAGTTGATTTATTTATTTTTTTTTTGATTGAGCGGCTCAGAGCCCATCACAGTTTAGTTTCAGTAAACTCTATAGTGCTCCACCTGCATTGGATCAGGTGCCATTCCAGCTCTCCTGTGACAGAAAACATGTGAGGCTACATCCCTGAATGTCCTCTCATAAAAACCAAGTAGATTAGAAATAATTATTTAAAAAAGAAACTGGTCTAAATCAAGTCAAACAAATTCTAAATGTAAAGGTACAAAGCAGAAGAACAGCTAAAAGAGCGATAAAATAATGTGCATGGCCTACAATACAATTCTGACAGCTGTCATAAAAAAAGCAGGATTTTTAAACACTGGTCACTAAAAACACAGCCACTCCCAGAATTCAACGTGACTAAAGCAATTATTTTCTTCAAATTTACTTGCAGATTTGCACCGACTAGTCTCCAGCAGTTGCAGCCCATTGCATGTAGGGGTCACTGTAGTCACTAAGAGGAAACGTCTTAGGTGTGGACGTAGTTTGGGTAAAGAGAGTAGGTCAAAATTTAATGCGGATAGGTAATTATATGAATATTAACTTCAGTCATAACTCGAGACAGGAACGTGTCAGTCAAAGACAATTTGAACACGGTTCATGGTGAGGGACAAGTAAGAATTAGTCAAAACAGCCCCAACTCTCTTGGATAAAGACCACTATTTTTGAAAATCATATCATGAATTCATACAGGCAGGTAATAGTCATAACAAATTTGAAGTCAGTAAATTATATTTCTATGTTCACAATAATTTTACCGTTTTACATCACATCTTTTAACTTCCCTCAAAAGTAAATTTGACCAATCACAGCTTACCCAAATTATGCCCTCACCCAAATTATCCCCACTTAGTGACTGCAGAGACCCACTTCTCGTCCAGTGAGAAACTACCCGTAGCCCTCAAAGTAAGAGTTATCAATGACTCTCAGCTACTCCCACATTAAATTTTAATGCAATGTTTGTTAAAGTGCCTGAACTAAAGCTATTTTTGTGTAACTTTGGCAGAAATCGTGAATAAGGCTGACTCTAAAAGTTGGAGTTGTAAATGCTCAGCCTGCTTTTTGCTTTTCAGAGACAGGTGATGATGATTAATATGATACAATAAATGGCCTGGATTTGTTGTAGTGATTAGATGTGTTACCAGGAACAGGTGTCTCGGCTGCCGACTCTTCTTTGAGACCTTCATCAGAGTGCCCTCTTTGACAAATATCTGTTGGAAGAAACAGCATGAAAACTCATTAAAAGTCATAGTAATCTGTCAAACTACAGTTATAATTACACCAACTGCATTGCAAAGCTACAAGTCCATGTTTTATGCTTCCACTGAACCCAAAGTGTGCGTTTAGATGTCGAGAACAATGTCTTTATGATGAAATAGTAAAATTGTTCCATGATGCTCACCCTTCCAGGCTTCAGAACGTCCCTCTTCCCCTTTATGCTGTACTCTATGTGGACCAGACGCAACAAGTTCTCCTGAGGGGAGAAAAGAAGCAGAGAGATGAAGAGAGAGATGTCCTGATGATGGATGGAAGGAGCAGACAGAGGATTAAACCTTCCCTGTTTCGTTGTGAATGAAAACGGGATGTGAGGCTGAGAACTGCATGGGGAGGAAGAAACAAAAGGACTCTGTGTTTCCAGTGTCTGTCAGAACATGTGTGTGTGTTAGTGGACAGGCACAGAAAAGCCTGATAAACAAAGGAGGCGAGCCAAAAAGACACAGGGGAGCTTGACTGTGAAAGACGTGAAAGACATGAGAGGAGGGTTTGTAAATTATCTCTGTGAACTGCTCGTGTTCGAGGAGGAGCGTTAAGTCATGTCCACCCTTACACTGCTCCCTTTGTAACGACACACTCGGGACCCTCTGATGATATAAACCTTCCTCCCCTCTTTTGTGTTTATCACCAAATAGGGTTCAACCTCTCCGTCACTCCAGATAATTGTTTAAAAGACAAAATCACACAGAGGCTTTTTCATGCTGGAAAACCGACTTTAAAAGCAGAATATAAAGACCGAAACACTGAGGTGAATTTTTTCAAACTAATTACCACAGCAAATTTTAGCTAAATATTCAGGAAATAGTTCGTTTCGTAGTTGCACATGCTTTTTGGTTTGCTATAGAAATTGGAATCAAACAATTCGACCAGTAAATTTACGCCGTAATACAGACCCTATGTATTTGCTCTGAACTGATTCATGTTAAACTTTCCTTTAGGAACATAGTCAAATTTTTTCATAGATATTTAAGCAATAAATCTGCTTTTTGAGTTTGCACAATTCCAATGGTGTTTTCATAGCAACCTCAGCGCTTTCTTTGTTGACCTGTGACACGGTTAGGCTATGCTAGCATTCATAACAACATAATTAATGCTTAATTACATTCGTAATTGGGTACTGTTTGAGTAGAACTCAACACTGAGTGTTTGTCATGTGCTGTGCTTCGTAGAGTTCAGAGAAGAGAGGTTTAGACAGAAGAGGGTGAGCGTTGGGGGAGGGGTCAGGAATGGTTGGGGGTGTGTTCTGGTAGGTGCATATAGGATGTTTACAATGGGATTAATCTAATCAAAACTAGAAGCACTCAGAGAGTGCAAACCTCTGCCAATTTCACCTATATTCATGAACCTGCATGCTGATACTGAGGACATTTGTTTTTGACTGGTTGTCTTTATTCATGGGGACAATATTTTAGGTTTCTTTTTCCTCTTCCTGGTTGTGCGCAGCAGTGCAGCATGTCTGTGTGTTATTCCCGTAACGTGAAGAGAATCACATTGCTTTTTCTACGTCTCCAGACATCATGTAACCTCACCTATACTAGTTGATAACACAATAATCACAACTTTCCTGATAGTAGACATGCTGAGATGTGTAGTCCCAGCGAGTTTGCGACTTTACTTTCGGTTTCATTCTTTACATCAGACGCACGAATGAAACCAAAAGTAATGTTACAGCTGAATTAAAAGAAAAATTCCTGTACCCGCATCGTGATTCGGATCATAACCAAAATGTAATGGTCTGTTCCTTTGACCAATACCCACATGTAGTAAAAATTTCATGACAATCTGTCCACAAGTTTTTCAGTAATTTTGTCCACAGACCGACAGAATGACAGAACAACAGACAGACATACACGACCAAAAACAAATGTTTAGATTATTTAGAAGAGTTCCTTCTAGTGACTGTTTACAGTTTACCGAGGTTAGGTTTTAGTTTCTGGTTTAGATGTATATTTGAGCTATAATCACTTCCTGTTTTTAAATCTCTATTAAAAACACACCTGTTCACTCAGATTTTTGATTAACTGTGAGTTTTGTATTTGTTGTTGGTGTTTTATCTTATATATATTTATATATTTTTTAAGAATGTTGTTTGCTTTTAAATTGATTTTGATTTTGTGCTTTGTGTTCAGCACTTTGGTGACAACTTGTTGTTTTTAAAATGTGCTTTATAAATAAACTTGATGATGATGATGATATAAATATACTGTTGTTAATTGTGGTACTCTATGTCATGGTGTTGTGTTGTGTGGATGACCCATAATGCTTTGCGGTCAGGTAGGGGGTGCGGTTTATTGTGGTATGTGTTTTTTAAGGTTAGGTTAGGTTTAGGTTAGGGTTATGGTTTTGCGGCAGACCCCATCGACAAAATAAATAATTTGTAATAACCTATCCAAATTTACTTGTCATATAAATATCAGAACATCTTAAACAGCAGCAACCTGTGGGTGAATTTCAATAAGAGTGATGTTCATATTATGCTACCGCTATACGGTATCTAGTTATAGCCATTTTTGTTTTGGCAAATTTTGTTGTGAGTGTGAGTGAATTTAAAAGTGATTCAGTTGTAGATCCAGCGATTTTAATACACCTGGTGGTTCAGGAGATGTTTTTGCTAACAATCAGATGATTAACGCCAGTAGTTAGAGGCAACACTTTCAAACCAGATCTTACTCTAAGCTAGCACTCACAGATTGTGCTTTGAATCACTTTCAGCAACTAATACACCAAAATGTAAACAGAGACCAGAGTTTTAGCCATTTTTTGTGCTTGAAAACAGTGCTTAGCCACAGTGGCCATTTTGAATTTGGTTGACTCCAAAAGCTACATCCAACTTTAGGAGTTTAGTTAAAAACCCTCTTGTGGCTCATTAGATATCTTGCTAATGCAACAGGCAGACAAACACAGACATGTGCAAAACCAGGATTGTTCTTTGTCTTTGGCGGCAGGTGATAATTGGATTCAACACATGGGACTGTGTCAGATGTTTGAAACCCACCCCTTGTTTCAAGTTGTCGTTGGCCTGGTCTGCCACCTCAGACACAATCACCTGCGCAGCTGCAAACAGAAACAGGGAACAAAACAGAAAGTGACCGAATCAGATAAAGCCTGTTTACAGATATGCATGTTATAAAACATGACATTTAGAGTTCAGGTTCTTATCACGAAGCTCATTCTGTGGCTTTACCCTGAGTGTCCTCGTATTCTTTTGAATCAGGAGAGAGGTTGTTCAGGTAATCTGGAAAAAGCAGAATATAAACAATAAAGAAATACCATCAAACAGATCAATCAATTATGACCTTTATAGAATATTCAGAATTAATTTAGGATTATTTTTTGTTCTGCTTTATCACAGACTAGTTCCGTTTTTAAAAGACACACTGCAAAAATTGTCCATCTAACCAAGTTTTAAAACCTTATATCCAGCCAAAAAATCTTTTCGATCTAGATCTAGATAGTTGTGTAAGAAAATTTTACTTGGTAAGATTCTTGAAATACTTGATTTGACTCATTTTTTTTCTTATTTCAAGAATCTTACC
>JAUBOC010000138.1:20699953-20724137 GCA_032275365.1 Anablepsoides cearensis | reverse complement strand
TGTGAACCTCTGTACTGATGCTGCTGTGACACCAGAATTTCCCCTCAGCGGGACAATAAAGGCTATTTCTATTCTATATTTCATGTTCAAACAGATAAACTTTATTGTTTGTTTATTTTTTAATATTCATTCATTTTGAATTTGATGCCTGCAACACATTCCAGAAATGCTGAGATTTGGGCAACAAAAGACATTCCACGGAAGAAGGAAGCATCCCTGAAAGACTCAGTTGTTCACAAGCAGGGAAGGTGCCAGATTCACACCTTTGTCAACAACTGCATGAGCAAATAGTCCAACAGTTTCATTCATCCACAGTCCATAGTATTATCAAAAGATTCAGAGAATCAGGACAAATCTCTGCAAGGCTGAAAACCAACATTGAATGCCCGTGACCTTTGACCCCTCAGGCGGCACTGCATTAAAAACCCACATCCTTCTGTAACAGATATTAACACATGGGCTCAGGAACACTTCTAAAAAACCATTGTCAGTGACAGTGAACACAGTTCATCAATACATCTGCAAGTGCAAGTTAAAGCTCTATCATGCAAAGATAAAGGCAGATCTCAACAACATCCAGAAACGCCCCCAGCTTCTCTGAGATGGACTGATGCAAAGTGGAAAAGTGTCCTGTGGTCTGATGAGTCCACATTTCTAATAGTTTTTGAAGGACTGTCTGGATTGTTATCAATGCAAAGTTCAAAAGCCAGCCTCTCTGATTGTATGGGGTTGTATTATTGACCATGGCATGAGTAACTTGCATATCTATGAAGGCTACATTAATGCTGAAAGCTACATCCAGGTTTTGGAGCAACATATGCTGCCATCCAAGTCCCATCTTTATCAGGGACATCCTGCTCATTTCAGCAAGACAATGCCAAGCCACAGTCTACACGTGTTACAACAGCGTGGCTTCATAGTAAGAGTGTGGGTACTAGACTGGCCTGCCTGCAGTCCAGACCTGTCTCCCATTGAAAATGTGTGGAGCATTATGAAGCGCAACAGAGACTGCAGACTGTTAAGTAAGTGAATGTTCATCAAGCAAGAACGGGAAAGAACTTCACCTATAAAACTTCAACAATTAGTGTCCTCAGTTCCCAAACGCTTATTCAGGATTGTTAAAATTAAAGGTGATGTAACACAGTGGTAAACATGTGGAACATGTTGCAGACATCAAATTCAAACTAAATGAATATTTGCAAAAAAACAATAAAGTTTATCCATTTGAACATTAAATATCTTGTCTTTGTAGTGTATAAGTTGAATATAGGTTGAAAAGTATTTGAAAATCATCGTATTCTGCAGTGGTGGGCACAGTTCTCCTAAAGCACTAAAGCACTAATAGGGGAACTAATTTCCTGACTAGTGCTTTAGGGCTTTTGCTAATTTTAAAATACATTAGTGGATTAGCACTTGCTAAATTTATAAGCTAAATTTAGAAGAACTAACTGAGGTCTATAAATGTTATTGATCAACTTTAATGTTAACAGCTGAGGGTGAAAGCTGTCACACATTTTGTTCATATGTGTCACTTATCCACTAGATGACAATATATTGATAATATATGAACCCAAATACAGCTATGGAATGTCAATGATAAGTATTAAGAGAGCAGCATCGTAATTTGTGACTCATGTTGTCTGTTGAAGAATGTTTGACTGGGTTACTTTAGTGCTTTAGAATTAGCTTTTGCTAAAATTTTCTGTGGGTTAGTGCTTTAGAATTAGGGGACCTAAATATTTGAGTTAGTATTTAAGGGCTAGTAGAACTAATTTTCAGATTAGTGCTGCGCACCACTGGTATTCTGGTTTTATTTGTTTTGCACAATGTCCCAAATTCATTGGAATTGGGGTTGTATATGTAAGGCTTGTGGTATCAGGACTCCTTACAACAAACCATTCCAGATCACAACACAACAACTTTGTCAAGACCAGGAAGTACATGTTGCTGCAACAACACTGATAAACTTACAGGGACTCTAACAAAGGGAGAAGAAGGAGGAGGAGGAGACTGAGGAGCAGACATATATAATAGGATTATGTTAGTGGATTGCGAAGAAAAATCTTTCATTCAGAAGAGATTTAAGAGAGGTTGTGGTAAAAGAAAGTTTTCCTACCTCCTGGATGTGTTTGAGGGCAGCGACGTGTCTGCAAAGACAAGAAAAGATTTACATTAAACTGTAGAAAGAAACTTGCAACCTTGCGAACAACTCAGTCTATTTTTCTTTGAGACTCATTAAATTATTTAAGTGACGCCTTAAGAAGAAATTACTTCCGAGGAATAGTTAAGTGTGCAGCAGGACACTTGTGTAATTGGCTGCCCACTGCTTGATGGATTATCAATGCAGCAGAGATTAGTTGAACTGAACCGCAGTATTAAAGGGACAGTAATGACAATAATCAGAAGAGAGGTTCAGGTTTTGTTTGGGTTAGGGTTAAGGCTAGGGTTAGGGTTGGGATCAGGGAGAATAGACCATTGTGGGGTGGTCCCACGAACGCAGGTACTCACAGTCTCTCCGAGTCGACGAGCTCCCTGGCGATGTAAAACGCTCGGGATCGACCATCAATCTGTGTGACAAGAAGGTAGAGTGGTGGGAGATGAATGAACACAGTTAATGTTAAACGCTCTCTGTGGGCACTCGGTCCTCTCAAACATTAATAGCAACAGCTACGCAAGAGCTGAAGAAGCTGACAAAACAGCAATTTATTTTTTCCTTTTTGGATTTCAGTTGTCAAAAGAAGACAGATTATTTCATTACTGCGAAGCTCAGACATGAAGTTTTCTCAAATAGGACACGTTTAAACTACGATGCATTATTTATGAGTGATCGTGGCAATGAGGCTGCACATTGATTTAGCGGCTAATTACTGGGACTCAAAACACGAGAAACAAAGAGTTACGTTGAGACAATTTTCTGACCTCTGTCCTTATTCAGTGTAATACTTTTTTTTTTTTTTTAAGACAAAAAATCCCCCCAGGGCTGACTCAAGTCTTTCCAGGCCACTTCCTTCTAGAAATTTCTTTGTTTAATTTGTTGTAACTTGTCTTTGAAGAGAAAAAAAAACAAGGAAGTGCACATCACATGATGAGAACAGAGGGGTTGTTGATATTGTGACAGCAGCAGGATGGGTGAGGCCCATCTCAGAACTGCTGTAAAATATTGGCTTTTTATTGTAGAAATATGTGGGAAACTCAGGATTGTTTCTCTGCGTCTTGTTGCTCACCTGTCGGTCGAAGCTTTGCTCCATGACGCCCTCTTCCTCCTCTGAGGTTCGGCCGTGGTCTTCATCAGCTGACTGCCCAGCAGAGACTGTGTTCACTGGGAAAGGCTCTGTGTAGGCACTGTTAAGAGGCAAGAAGACAGCATAAACGTAGCAAAACATCCTCAGTGAAATATGACAGCATTTGGGGGACACAAAGCAGCATGAGGGACACAAATTCCCAAAAGCACATTTTCTAGTAAAAAGCCACCATATTCTCACAGGACATGTTCAAACTCATATCAAAATCCCCAGTCCTCTGCAAATGTATGTTTTTTTCTGCTTCCTGTGTGCATCTCTGAGCATTTCGGTTCATATAAAGAGCCCTTCAGAGGTTCGCTGTAATCCCTTTAAGGATTAGCTCCTAAAGAGATGGCACAGTTGTTCCTTTAATCCCTCTGTATGTAGTTATACCTGAAGGGATTTACCATGGAACATTTTACACGTAATCCCTTTTAAATGCAACTTGCACTAATTACTTATACCCCTTTGGCCCATTATGACACACTGAGGATGTTTGACAGCAATCACACCAGCAGGAAATTTTAAATGTGACAATGTGCGGTCACAATGTAATGTTTATGGATTTATCATCTCCGGCTGCCAAATGTATTTGTGTGACAAAGTTTCTTTTTCATTTTATTTTAACTTGCTGAACATAAGCTAATCACTGCATGCACATCTACCGCTGATTAGCTTTTGGGGTCAACCCAATTCAAGATGGCTTCCACAGCTAATTGACCTCATAAACCACTTGGTAATTTTAGCAAAATTTTCAGGAAACAATCACCGCATGTTCCTTATATAAGTGAATAACTTTTGGAGCCAATACAATTCAAAATGACTGCCACAGTCAAGAGACATTAGAAAACCCATAAATGGCAAAAATTCAGTCAAAATGACAGGTATCGTGGTAAAAATTTGGTGAGGTTAGTGTTATTCACAACACAAACTTAGGTGCAAAATACCTCATAACAATTATAAATTAAACTTCTATAAAGAAATGATTGGATGTGCATCTATGACTGGTTAAAATTTGGAATAAACCTGATTCAATAGTCGCTACAGCTAACCAACATCTGCCAACACAAAACTGGCTATACCTCAATAAATTTTACATAAATGTAAAATCTGATGTGGTATTAGAGGAGAGTTGTTCCTAACACATACTCTTGGGATCTTGTGTTAAGTGGTGTCTCAATACTGATAACGGTATCAGTATCTGACCCAATACCAGCATTTTAAAATGCACTCGTACTCGTTCAAAATGCCCCAGTACCATTTGGCCGTTCACATTTTAAATACAACCTCCATTAGACTCCAGTATGAATGCTTTATGATGTCGATGTGACCCCACATGTGCAGCAGATGATGTCGCATCCAGCGCTCTGTTTACAGGTTGCCGGTGCATGGCAGCCCCGCCTCTGTCAGTGCGCCCCAGGGCAGCTGTGGCTACAATGTAGTTTGCCATCATCTGTGTGTGAATGTGAGTGTGCATGGGTGAATGTAAGTGTAAAGCGCCTTGCAAGTTCTAACTCACTAAATACACTGTATTGGTACTCGATATTGGTGAATACCCAAATGAAAGTACTTGTACTCAGTTTCAGAAAAACTGGTATTGGAACACTGCTAATTGTATACATTTGGGCATGATGTTATTTAATGTTAAGCTGCTACATTTTTGTAATTTCTCAACAATAGGTGATTGCAGCTGTGGCATGAAAATCAGTGGGCAATATGCATTCATCCAAGGAACACTTGACTCTTAATTCCTTTTAAACTATCATGAGGACTGCTGATAAACCTGCTTTTGCTTTAATGGAAAATAGAATATTGATAATATTATCCAACAATTCCTGACTTTAAACTGTACAAAAGTCTATGTTCATTCACACACCTCTTATTGATTCTTTGCCCAGATGTCTGAAGCAGCCCTCAGCGCGAATGAGCTCTAAACTACTTTCAGAAGACTAAAGGTTAACAGAGTTATCCACTGGACCTCATTTTCATTCAGACATCCTTCACATGGCTCACTCTGCACCTCAAGCTTTCAGCTCCACACACACACAAGCAAAAACCTCTAACAGCCTTTTGTGGGTGGGCTTGTGAAAGCACCCACGGCCCATTACTCATAGTTGACCTCGGACCAGTCGGGTCAGCCTGGGCTCCTGTGTGCTGCGGTGAAGGAAAGTAAAACTGGAGGGGATTGTTCTTCTCTGAACTCATTCCTCAGCTCTGATTTATCACACAATCCATCAAATGACCAAGAGCAACTCTTGAGAGGAGGTTCACCTTCACCTTTTTCTTCTTCCACAACCACAGTCCTCAATTATTTATAGGTCTGCTCCGCGGAAACAGAAAGCGTAACAGAGTGCTGCATTTGTAAGACTTTACTGTTTCAAAGTGGGAGGATTTGTTAAAACAACACACACAACTGCTACTTTAAACATAGTTAAACAAATGTGAACTCTACAAGGTTGTGGCATGGTAATATAAAAGACTTTTCAAAGGCTGTTAAAACAATGCTATTATAGCAGATAACACGACAAAGTTAAATCTACTGTGTCAAATTTAAGGACACAATGATTCCACGATAAAAACACAAATGCTTTCCAACAGTCTTCAATGAATTTGATGGTGCTTGTAATATGTAAATCAATTGAGCTAAACACTGCCTATTAAAATATATATTAGAGCAGGTCTTTTCCTACTTGTAATGGCACCATTATAAGAATCAAGACCAACAGAATGGGTTCATTAGCTTGCTAACTATTGAAGAGTGTGATACTAATGGAGGGGACTAAGAACAGAGACAGCTGTGTTTGCTGCTTTTAGTGAGGAGGGATGTTTGTAGGTTGTGTCGCCTGTGCAAAATAATTGAAGACAGTGGATTTATGATTGCCATGGCTTTGCATGTGATGACTCAGAATATTAACTTGATATTGTGATGTTTGTGAGTCAGGACCACAAATGAAATTATGTTTAATGGGAGCTAACAGGACAAAAAATACAGAAATTTCGTAACATGCGCTTTTCATTTTTTCACGAAGAAGCACACGACTCTTAACAGGTTTTGCACATTTATGCTGAAATTGATTTTGATCTTTTGAATCAGTTTCTGCACTTATGGTGCCATTAATCACGAAGAGGGTTTTCATGCTGAAAAGAGGATGAAAAACCGACCAGTGACACCAGTTAAAAGAGCTCAGTAATTACGTCAGCCATAAATGAGTATGTGAAAATGATGACTAAAATTATTTATGAAGTTGTCTCACCTTTGTACTGTATATCTGACTGTAAGAGCTAATACTTCAGGCTTGGGTTCCCACACCTTGGTCAACATCAAATTCAAGGACTTTTCAAGGACTTTCCAGTACCAATTTCCTAGAAGTCACAAACCACGCGCAACGGCAATTACCTACTGCTACCGCAGAATGATACCAATCAACAGGTTTAAAATCATGTAAATTCAATGAAAACTGAACAACATAGACGTTGTTGAGTCAGAATCAATGAATTAAAGTGAATTAAATGTATTCCCTACATTCATATCTACAATAAATGAACACGTAATTATGTCCTGGGAGGTTCAGCAGCTCTGTTTGGGAGGAGGGGATGTGAACATGTCCAGACCCTCGATGAGGACAGGAGGAGCTGTGGTGCTTCACCAGGTCTCAGAAAGACCCTCCCTACTCTGCTCTGATTGGTTAAAAATATGACTATGGCTCACGTTATTTGTTGGCTGTTTTCACAAACTTTCTTGTACTTTCTTGTACTTTGAAACCATTTCTTCAAATTCACAAACTTTCAAGGATTTCAAGGACCCGTGGGAACCCTGTTCAGGGTATGAGTTGTCATGACATGTGAAAAATATACACATGAAATTCATACTCTATGTTTACAACAACACATAATTACCCTCTGGGATCAATAAAGTATTTTTACTTTTGATTGCAAAGCTTTTTCATTAAATACAATGTTGTTCATAAAGTTATGTGTTTGCAGCTGCATTTTTTGTGTACATTTGGTGCTGTAGGAGAGCCAACTTTTGCACAATGCTTTAATGATGTTAGTTGTATCCGAGATAAACAACACTAGTATAAGATCGACTGTTTTTACTTGGCACTTTGCTTGAAAAACTCAAAAGAAATTAACAAGTTGCTGTTGTGGGTTTAGTTTAGATTTTACTTGAAGAGGACAACAGAAGAGAAATCATCAGACTGAGATCTGTCAGAGTACAATAGAGGACTTGCAAGAAGATCCAGAAGAGGGGACATCATGTCTAGATGCTGACAGAAGACTGACATTCAAACAAAACAAGCTCATATAAACTGCAACAACAAGATGCTGAGTACCACAACAAGATGGTTACACACAGCAACTCAACATGTACTGAGCTTGCACTGTAACAAGCTGTAACTTTAAATACAAACAAAGTTTACATGACAAACATGCATCATGAGCATGTGCATCATATATGCAAACTCCACAAAGAAAAGCTTTAAGCTAGGAGGCGATCCTGCGACTTCCTCGCTGACAAGTAACAGACATAACCACCAAGCTATCCTCATTTTATTTTTTCTTGACTTGAAAAATGTTAAGTATCAACAAATATGATACACTATTATAGCATAGGTAAATTAACAATCCTGTACGTACATCCAAATATGCCGTTTATATAGCAAAGCCCATCACAGTGTGGCAGTAGCCCACAGACACATCTGTAAAACTGAACAAAGGAATTAAAACTCTTCAGCCCAAATCAGTCTACATTTAGACTCAGATATTTACAGTAGAGTGTGTAAACAGGGCCGATGTCAGAAGGGTAGCCAGGGTGGCAAGTGCCATCCACTTGATTGACCACCCGTACTGCTACCCCTAAATGATTAACAAGTGGATTTCCACACGGCATTTCACCAAACCAAACCAAATTTCAACTCAGTTTTAAAAATTGGAGTCATTTAAAATGATCTAGGGCAGCCATCTTTGTATTGGAAATCAGATTTTGTAAAACATTGTTTCTCAGCTACTGCTACACTAATTTTCAGATATGTGTCTTTAAAAATGGTTCAATTATAGCACTTTGTGAAAGCATTAGCAATTATCTTAGACCAAAATTCAGCATGTTTTTTTTCTTTTATTGTTATCATTCTTAGCTACAATCACACAAAATTTCAGCTCAATATTTCTTATAACAGCTGAATTAGAGTCATTTAAAGTTAGCTGTGGAGGCCACCTTGAATTTTTAAACCCAAAGTAGTTTTATTTCTATGTGTCCCCTAAAAAACACCAATGCCACCCCTGTGCCCCCCCATGCAAATGTATATCTAGCTCCATCCTAGTGTGCAACATGCTTAATTCTGATATGTGTTGTTTTATACAGATGACATTGAAAAAAGTAAAACACTTATTAAGAGTTTGTTTTTATATCACATTTTAAATGTATTTCATGAAGGACAGGTTATTTTTGTTTTTATTTGTCTGTTAACAAAATGTCTCATAAACCAGTAGACGGAGTTTAATGAAACTCTCAGAAAATAATCAGTGGATGTTCATTTACAACAAGATAACCTTTAAAGACCATTTATTTTAGGATGGGTGCCACAGCTAATCAACTTGTCCAAACTCTTTATTCTGCAGATACCAAGCTAAAATGTGATGTGCCAGTAGCTGAAGGCAATTTATATCACAAACTCCACTAACATATTGAAAAAAAAGATTTGGTATAAAACTTTGACATGCAAGGAGGCAGGTGAAATGCATTCCCCCAAGAATACTATGATCATTCTCGCTACTTTAATCAATTTTAATCACTTATATTTCTAATCTGCAAATTGATTTTTTGAAGCTTTTTATTTTATTGCTTCCCTAAAAAATACTGTACTTTTAAACAAAAAAGTAAGGAACAGGAAAAGGACTTAATGGTAAATTCAGATAGCAGGCAACAACCGCCGAATTTAACAGATTCTTTTTTTTATTTTAAATAAATTACTAAATGTTTGCACAAGAAAAACAAATACAATTGTCTTTATTTACAGGCTGACACATACATTTGATCATATTGTCACCAGCTAAATATGTTGCACAGTTACAGATGCAGATAAATTTGTTTGTGTCCTTCTGTTAGAGAAAAAAAGGGTTAAATGAAATCTCAAGACCATCAAGGCAAAGCATTGTCAGAAAGGTTGTTCTCAGTCACAAGTCATCAGTCTTCCAGCAGAATAATGACACATTACCTTATCATGTTAAGGGTGCTACTATATTTTCTTTTTTTAATCACTAGCTGATTTTCAGTATTTTTTTTCTAATTCTTACTTTTTTAAATATTAAGTTATATCAGTGACCTATGTGAATTTTTTTCTGTAAAGAAAGGGTGAAAACAGATGTTTCCACATCTGAGACAATCAGAGAACAGGATCTCACCTTGTTATTCTCGTCAGTACTGTAAGCACACAAATTAAAACACCAGTAAATAAAGCTCACTCTTTGACGTCTTGTTTCTTAGACCCAGTTTAAAGGAGAGACTGCAGTCATTCTTGGCAACTGGAGGCAACAACAGCAGCAGACTTGACATTCCTGACGGGACCACACCTCGTTTTGTTGTTCAAGGGAAAGTCTAAACCTTCACCCCACCGCAGTGAGCCCCCTTCCTCCCACTTCATCCTACCTGTCATCTCTTTTCTCCACCTTCCACCCCTCCCACCACAGCTCCACCCTTGTGTTCTGCATTTCCTGTAAACAGGCTGGTGGGAAGCTCCTGGGCTGGAAACTTCCTCCCTTGGGATGACCTGTTCATGACCTCAGTGCGGCTGGCACCAGGCCTTGGCGAGCCAGCGCCACGCCCTGTCCACTGCCTTGCTGCACATTTCACCGCCCAGTACAACAATGCACTTAAGATGGCTCCTTCATCGCCACTCACACTCACTCAGCAGCGGGTGGAGATGCTGTTTTAAAGGCCACGGCGGAGCTTTTTCATATCAAACTGCGTAAAGCAAAAATTATGCCCAAGGATAAGGCAGAGATGCATACACATGGAATATAAGACAACAGCATATTGTCTGCTTAAGAAAACAAAGTTTACATAGTGGACAATAAATGGCATCTAAGACGAGCAAAAATGCAAATCCTGAACTTTTCTTTACTAAAACAGTTTTTTTCCTGCCCTAATTTGTTGCTCCATGGCTGCTTGGTGGAGACAATTCTGCTGAGACAGCATCCTCAGCAGCAGTATCACCTTTGATAAAACAGCAGGGAACTATAACTTCGTCTGCCTACACCTACTTGCATACACACAAACACACCTTGGTTGAAAAGGAGATAAATCATTAAGCCTTTTGTTTGCCTATTGTACTCTATGGTCTATTGCTAATTAACATGTTTTTTTCCCCACTTACTCTGAGTGTAAGTGTTAACATCAAGTCTGTTGGTGCACATTAATCACATAACTAGGAACTAGGCAAACCTGCAAAGTGCATGTGTGTGGCTGCAAGCACTGAGCTTTTGTGTGCAGTTCTTTGAAGCCATTTGGTTATTTTCCTTACTACAAAGAGAACTCGGCCCTCTGTGGCTCTCCGACCCAGCTGTGTTGAATGTGTTCTTAATAAATCACTGTCACCCTCATCTTGGTGGCCTGGGACAGCAATAGTGTCAAGATTTGAAAAGAATTTAGCGCAATACGTACTCGGAAAAGCAGACAACAACTGCGCAGAGACTATGCAGGAGGATGCCCCCATACATACGTTCTTCCAATAAAAACACACCAAAGAGACACCCTGGTAACAGTAGGTTCTCCAGTGGGAATGTGGTAAAGGCAAAGTGAAAGGATGGCTCAGTTCTTTGCATCTTTGTGATCTGAGTGGGGTCTCAAGCACACAATGAGACACAGCGATAGCATCAGGAGACCATAAAGAGCCTGCACCAGGTCAGCACTGTGAGTGAAGGGGGAAGGTTTCCAACGTGAAAACATGCCAAGTTTACAGCCTCACCAAAAAGAGGCTGAAGAGAAAAAACATTGGAAAAAGAGGTTGTACTATTTTTTCCCTAAAATATAAATTATTAAAAAATAAAATAAATAAACTACAGATTGGAAATATTCTTTCCAAACAAATTGTAATAAAACACTATAAAGACGAGATAAAATAGTTTAAAAAAGGAAAATCATTTCATTAATTACAAACTGAATGCACCACAAAAACCAAGGCAATAATAAAAATAAAAACTATGAATTAAAAGCCTTGAAGGAATGCATATCACCCACCCGCCACCTTCAGAACAAATTTGAAGGACAGATGTACTTCAGTAAATGGTATAAGACTATGGAATAATATGGAAAATGACTGTAAAAGCATTGGATCGGTTAATTCCTTTAAGAAAACGATCAATGCAAAATTGTTAAAGAAGTACGAAATTGTTTAATTTATATTAGTTACTGTTTTGAGGAGTAAATTTTTTTTTGTTTAGTTTTTTTATTTGGTTTAATATTGTATGAAATATTTTATTTTTTTATAAAAAAGGAGCAGCTATAGGATTTTTTTTCTTCTTCTGCTACCTTTCAGTTTGTTTTATTTGTATTGTTTTGTTGTATGAAATGTGTTTTTGCTTATATTTTTTAATGAAATGAATAAAGTTACATATATACAGTATAATGCCAGAGTTTAAAATTAAGAATATCTTGAAAAAAGAAAAAAAAATGTTTTTTGATCTAACTTTAAAATAATGTTATGGGAGAGCTCATGAGATCTTTTGAGATATTTTGCTAACAGACAGACAGAGTTGACGACTATAGTTTTCAAAACAGGTCCTGAGTGATCAGTTAACTCTCAGAGTACAAGATGAGGATGAGTTTCAGCCACTAATACATCTAAGTTTAGCTTAATATTTTTAGAATTAACAGAATAAAAGCATATTTTGTGTTTGCTAAATTAGCTTTTCTTAAATCATCAAGTGGTGCATGAGATGTTTTACAATTAGACAGACCCATAAACAAACAGACATGGACAAAATCATCTTGCCCTTTCACCTTCAGTGGCAGCTGGTCGTTAATCATTGCACTATCAACATGTGCATCAGCAAACTCACAAAAGACCGCTTGGACTGTAATGAATTGTAGGCTATGAAATTATCATGCATGTCAGTAAAATATTTGGCCAATCTGATGGACTGTAATTGATCCCAAGATGCCCACATGTGATTCAGATGCTTAGGACTGAGATATTAAAGCACACAGATTGTTGAGAGTCTCATTATCACAGAACAGAAAAAGAGGAAAGTATGAAAAAAACACATTTGTTTTTTTATATTGCAATCCATGCACTGCAATTTTTAACAATGGAATTGCACATCAAGTTTTTTAATATTGTGCCTCTTTTCAAAAATGAAAAAACAGAGATTATGCCCCAACGTTTTGAGTTTTTAACAAACACAGATGATATTAATCAAACTGAAAGGAAGAGACTGCGTTCAGGAATGAATGAAGCTGAGGCAAAGGCTGGAATAATTTTGCACGGTCTCAACGCTGCAACTCCCCGCTTCATCACGCACTGCAGTAAATCCTGCAGACCCTCGAGAGTCCAGTGAAAGAGAAGCACTCAGGAGAGAGCTACTTTAATAAAAGCCCTCCTAAACATCTGTGTCAGGTACAGGAGAGCAATTACACCAGAACTGCTTTTGCTTTCTCCCTCCTGTTCTTACAAAGCCACCGTTCTACTTTATCCTTATAAGTCTTGTTCTTTTTCTATTGATCACCCTCCTTCTATTAACACTTCACCGCTGGTGTTCACACATTTCTTTTATGCTCCTCCACTTCGATGTGTGAAAGAAGCCCCTCACCCTTTTTGTCACTTTTAATTGCATCCATAATGACTTTTTCTAATGTGTACAAGCTGCAGTCAATGAGCTACCTCATTGCCTTTACCTGTTCTATTACCTCAGACTTGCATGGGAAGCAGCAGCGCCAGATGTGACCTTTGAATCCAAGTAACACAAAACAGAACTAAGCTCTCCCACAAGCATTGTCCATCTTCCCGAAGCCAGTGAAGCCTGACACAGCAGGCTGCTCATTTCTCACACACAACACTTTCCGATGAGAGGAACCCGATTGTACTCAGCCAGGTGATTTTTGCTCACCTGAGATGCGGTTAGAGAATAGCTGCAGTTTTACAAGAGTCAAGATTGGAGTCATGAGTGGATAAGTGTGCACCTGGCAACGCAGTTGACAAGTTCACAAGTGATTTTACAATTTTAGAGAAACATATTCTCACCTCTTTTAGACAGTTTAATATCAGGTCTACAGCTAGTGTATAACTCAAGACCAGCTCTGAAGTCTTTAGATGTTTGCTCTGAAAATATGACCAGTTCCAGTAACATCCCTGTCTTCCAGAGTGAAATACAGATTTCTGTCCTATGTAAGTGGTTTGATATATACAGCATATGCAGCTCCTTGGTGAGGATATACTATGCATCCTGAAATACAAAGTAAAGTATGTGGCACTAAAATGGACAAGAGTCGTGTTATATGAGCTTTGCCAATAACAAAGTAGTTAAACATTTGTATATCAAGAGATGTGATTATAAATTAAGTAAAGTAATCTTCGGTGTTCCCTGGAAACAAAGCAAAATACTCTGAACTTACCTTTCATTGTCTGTTTTCGATGACAGTGTCTGAAGTTTGCTCTCAATCCCAGGGAAACTGTTCATATCCACGTAGCCATCGTTCTCGTTACAGGTTACCGTTGTGCGGATTGGATTCTCAAAAAATTCTGTAACTGTGTGAGATCGAACCGGCCTTCCTGGAATCTGTATGTTCTCATAGTCCGAGCTCATGGCTGGGATGTTTTCATAGTCTGAAGTGTCTGCGCTGGGGAAGGATATGGAGCGAGGTTTGGTCAGAGGTAGCGGCCTGACGGAGCGACGAGAGCGTTCCTCGAAAGACTCCACTCTGGAGACACTCCTGCCATCGGCTTTAGGGTCCCCTTTCCTCCTGGGGCGATCTTTGTAGAGGACAAAGGCAGATGTTAGGTCCGCAGGATGCTGTTTGGGGTTCACGAGGCGGGACTGAAGCTGAGAAGAGCTGCCGGTGCTTATACGATCAAGCTCTACAACTCTTGCACCATGATGGCTAGACTCAGAGGAAGATCGTGAAGAGCGAACACTTCCGTCACTGAAACCCTTTGAATCCATTTTCTTCTTAAACTTGAGTGCCAGGAAGCGCTTAAATGAGGACTTCTTCTTTTTAGGCATTTCAGTGGGGTCATGATGGATTAGGAGGGCTGGGGAACTTTTGGTGACTGGTCTCTTTGTGATATATGCTAGGTCAAAAGGTGGTGGTATGTCCACCATGGAAGTTGGTGTAGAAACACCACTAGATGACTGATGGCTTCGCTGCGAAAAGCTTCCAGAGGAAGTTATGACACATGGAAGGGAAAGAGTGTCGTCCTTCCTTTTTATCCTGATCTCATTTGTAAAAGATTGTCCATTCTCTGACAGTGTGGTCAAGGATTCTGGACTTTCTGCAGACCGAGAGTTCAGGATGAAGCGACGAGACATCATAGATGGAGTCACACTGTTGACTCCTGGATGTTGTGAGTGACTCATAGGTTCACCATTCTTATCTACTTCTACAGTGCAGTAGTCATGGGTTTGGTACTCTGTCCCCGTCTCCTCTGGTACAGTCTCTGGGACATAACCCGAAACCTTCCCAGAATAGGATCGTGATCGTGTGACAATGGTTTTACGATCAAGAGTCACAAAGTTCTCGCCCTCTGAGTCAAACCCAACTTCCTCATATACATGCTCTTTGCTGTCCGAGTCTGTGTCTTCAAAGTAAGGCACGATGTGGCAGTCCAGTTCTTCGATGTCTTCTTCAAATGCCTCAGTGGTGTGAGCGAACACCACTCTGTTGGTGAGCTCCGGGGTGGGGCCCAGGTCCAGATCTGTTGGCACCGTGATGGTGCACAACCTGAGGCGAGGCTGGCAGCTTCGTCTCTGGCTGCGGAAGGCCTGTTCTCGCTTTGCTGTCCTCTCTTTTGCACTTTTCCCTTTGATATGTTTCTTTTCTATCTCCTCCTCCTCCTCTTCCTCGTCACCTATCTCAACATAATCTTCTGAGGAGACATATTCAGACTGCTCCAAGTTATCTGCCTTTGAGCAGACGGTATCGTCAATGTCTGCGTACTCATCTGCAGACTCACTCTCCTTCGGTTTGTCTTTTTGTTGCTCAGACTGTTCAATCTCCTCCTTATCATGGTGCTGGTCTGAGTCTACTTGCTTGTCTTCAAGTTTGTCGACATCATCTGATGAGATGTAATAAGGTTCATGTCCAGAAGCATCTTGGGTTTGAACTTCGTTTGCAGTTGAGCATTGATCATCATCATCTTCACCCGGGCTCCACTCAGGATCAGCGGTGCTGCTCATGTCTCTTGGAAGAGCCTCAATGACAGAGTAAGGCCCAAACACATCCTCTGTGCTGGCTGTAAATCGGAAACAACCAGAGAGGTCTTTGGTGGCTCGTTCCGGTTGCCAGACCTCCGCGTCCCCTGTTTCAGCCGTTCCACATGACTCACACGTGTCACTAGCGTCATCTGTGGGGCCAATCACATCGTAGGGGTACTCCTCAGTAAGAGTCGGAAGCAAGGTGAATCCAAAAGAGAATCTGCCTGCTTCCAACTCTGTCTCATTTGTGAGCAAACTAAAATGGAAACAGTCTTCACTTTGCTCTGTGTTTGTTTCGTTAAGGTCAGGATCACTCTCTCCTGGATAGCTTAATGAGAGCGTTCGGTTGTGGTTTTGTTCCTCTTCTTGTTCATCTGATTCGTCTGCAGGGCCACAACCGTCATTCTCCTCCTCCTGTTCTGCTTCATACTCTGTTTCACATGAAGACCGTGCTAACGTATTCTCATCATCAGTGTGGTTTCCGCCTTCAGGCTGGATCAAGTCATTTTCAGTGTCTTCATCCTCTGTAGCGTCAACTGACCCGTCAGCTTTGATGGTGTCCTCAGAGCCTACACTGTCTGCATCACCATCGTTATCCAATTTTGCTGCTTCTTTTTCTGCTCCCACCAACGGTTCTCCCCCTGCTGTGTCCTCTTTGTCATTCCCTCCTGTGCCGCTGTCACTAACCCCACCCTGTTCTTCTTTTTTCTCCTCTTTGTTGTGATTCTCCTCAGCCATTTCAAGGAGCTCACCTGTCTCCTGATCAGAGTGAGACAATTCCCCGTTACTCAGCCTGTGCTGATGGCAGGGCTCTTCCTGTGGGACAGGCTGAGACAGAGGTCTGTGCTTGGGGGCGTCAAGAGGTTTTGAGGCACGGACAGATGGGCCAGACTTTGACATCAGTTTTGACTGCACCCTGATGGTGAGATGACTCCGGACCATTGGTCGAGGGACTTGCAGAGAATTTGGAAGGTCTGTTTAAGGGGAGCAGAAGAAAATAAAGAAATTTATTGCCATAGACATTCTATTATTACCACGTAATATCACCCAAAGCTAAGATTATGACTCATGGTACTGATCGCTATAAGAGTAAGCTGTGTCCAGAGGTCAGCAACAAGCAGGGGACATTATCAGCATGAAAAACAACAGAGCCGCTGGGCACTTAGAGGAGAAACAACAACATCTCTGTCTTTTTAAAATACAATTACAGAAAAAAGCTATTAAATTAGGCTGATCATGATCAAAACTTTAAAAAAATGTAATATATTTCATCAACAGATATATTTATGTGCTTTGATGCAACATAAGCTATAAACCTCAATAAGAAACTTGATTTTGTTTCAATAAAAAAAATAATATTTTGTTAGTACATAATGCTTATGACTTGTCATAAAACACACCCACTCTTAACAAAGTGTGTACACTCCGGTCTCTTCCTGTTATTTAGTACCTGCCTGACGCACATCCTATTAAACCCTGTGTGCACTCTGGTTATCTCTTACTGGGTTCTTGTTCCCTCTTTCTGTCTGTGTTTCAGTTCTTTCCTCAGTCTGTATACTTCTCCAGACATCAATTTAATGCCAACGTTACCACCTTATACCATCCATCACCACCCTCATCAACATTTACCCAGTTATTTTCAAAAGCAGTCACAAAACAATCTTGCTTTCAGTCAATCTGGGTTTATTAATGAGTCCAGCTGAGCCTCTGTGGAGAAATTCACAGGATGTCCACGGGATGGGGGGAGGACCTCTCCAGCGAAGCCCCCTTCCTGTCACTCAACCATAAACCTCTCTAGGAGTATTGCATTTTCAAAACACAAATGGACTTCCTTAACCTCGTTCTTTGGCTTCTCACACACATCCACACATAAGCACACGTTTCTTTCTTCTTTTTTTCTGGACAACAAAAAAAAAAAAAAAAAAAAAAAAAAAAAACAGCACTTTGAGTGTTCCAAAGAACAATAAAAGAGAAACAAAAACCCCAGTCTGACAAAGCAGCCAAACTGCAAACAACAGGATATGAATTATACAACAAGAATTCAATTAAAACAAATGTTTGGTGAAACAAAGGAAGAGACAGAGGAACCTTGACTGTGCCAAACTTACAGGATATGATTTCACACTGTGTTCTCTTGTTCTGAATGGCACCCATCAAAACAAACCAACCTGTCTGGAATCTGGAGTGGAAAATCTTCAGAGCGGAGTGAAAAAGGGTTTAAGAAATTATATAAAAATTCTAATTAAGACATATTATCTAAAATAAAAAACTTTTCACAAAGGAACCAAAACAGCACTCACGCAATCTTTCCTCTAAAATATTTTTTAGTCTAATTTCACAAATATTAAGTAGTTACTTTAATCCTGTGCATCCTTGTAAAAATGTAACTAACTAACTAACTAACTAACTAACTAACTAACTAACTAACTAACTAACTAACTAACTAACTAACTAACTAACTAATAATTAAGTCTCTTTCAAATGTTTTGCTCAGTTATGGATTTTCCATGTGTGTCATCTATCTTATTATAGCCTACCACTGAAAACAAACACTTCCGGAGCAACATCAAAACTGTTTTTTTTATATCAAACTCAAATTGGCATTTTACTTTTATATAAGAGCAAATGTATCATTTTCATTTCAACTTCTTAATTAGAACACATCAAATTACGGGGGGAAAAACTTTTCAGAAATGAACATTTTTACGCCACAAGCGTTTACTCTTCCAAACTCAGATAAAAGCGTTCAAAGTTTGCTTTCTGAACTCTCTGACAGGAACATTTTATTTGTACAACCAACCTGCGCTCATTGTGGGACATCATCATCATCATCATCCACGGTAGCAGACACTTGTCCTCATTTCTCAGAATTCCTCCAAATCCCGCTGAAACTTAATCCAAACGCATCGCAGATACTGTGACGACTGGAAGCTGGAGCAGAGAAGTCATCCTTATTGTCTTCTTCGGTGCTTGAAGACTTTTTTTTTCCTTGTCAGAGGCTTGTTGTCTCGCAGCAGTGGGTTCAGCTCTCCCAGCCAGCAGCGAGCAGCATCTCCGCTCCTCCTCGTGATGTTCCAGCTTCCAGCGCGCGCGCGGCTGCGCTCCTCTCCTCTGTGGAAACGGGAGGTGCTGCTGGGCGCTTCCTGAGGCTGGACTTCAGCGCTGCGCACACGTGGGGCTCCAACCACTCAATTCTTTATTATTCCTTTTCTTTTTTTCAGTATAATTACCTCTCACAGTCTGGACGTATGCACTCAGCCCACATGGACAACATACGGTCCGAGGGCTACAAACGGTCCATGAACAATTTAAATCCGGTCTCTGACCAGGATTTATTTATTTGTTTAAATGAAAATATGACAGAAAGACTGAATAACTTCAAGATATTTGTTAGGTTAGTTAACAAATACTTGTGTTAGGGAAGCAGCTGCAGGTTTAATTCAGTTTTTCATTTCTTAAAAGTTGGCTACTGCAGGGTTGCACATAGAGCTGTTGCCTCAGGTCGAATCCCAGTCAGGAACCCTTCTGGATAGAGTTTACATGTTCTCTCTGTGCATGCATGGGTTTTCTCCAGGCACTCCAGTTTCCTACACAATTTATTGGTAATAGGGAAGTCTAAATTGTCCCTAGGTGTGAGTGAAAGAGTTAGTGGCTGTTTGTGGTCCTGTGATGGACTTGCGACCTGTCCAGGGTGTCCCCCACGCCTCACAAAGTAACTGCCAGATATGGACACAAATGACCCTGAAAGATGGTCAATTCAACTTACTGAAGCTTGTCCTCTCATATATTTACATTTCTATAAAATATTATGCTTGTAACCTCCTGAGACTCACATTGGTTTAAGTTGACCAATAGGACTAGATGTCATGTTTTATTTTTAATCTTAAATAAGCTATATGTTTGTATTTTTAACTCCTTGGGTGCTGGTGGGGGCAGTGTGGGAACACCATTTTTTAATGACTTTTTACCTACTGCCTTCTGCCCATTTTTTGTGCTGATTACTGATTAACAATGACACAACAATTCTTAACCTTGTCACCAGAGTTGTATGTACAAATACGTTGTAACTGTATTTAAGTAGAAATTTTGGTTATCTTTACTTGAGTAATTATTTTTCAGCCTTTTACTTCTACTCCTTATATTTTAAAACAATTATCTGTACTTTCTTACAATTTTTAACAAGGTAGGAAGAAGGAAGTTGTTACTCCTCTTTTTTCCAGCTTGTTTTTGTTAAAAAAAATACTATCCTGATAATTTGTGGCTCCTGGATGTGAATTTAATTGTGGTTGGATGAGAAGTATAAATATATACCATTCTGACACCTTATTATCTGACACCTTATGTACACAATCCATCACAGCTGCACACCTTTAGAAGATATGTTTTTGGAGAGGTCCCCTCCCAATAAATATATGTTGGAAAATCTAACTACTTATTTTACTCAATACCTTTACTTTTAATACTTAGTCCAAAATTTACTTTTTTTTTAACTAAGTACAAAATAAATCAGATACTTTAGGACTTACTCAAGTAACACTTTGAGGTACTTTATACAACACTGGTTGACACAGATGAAACAAATTATATGATGTTGGATGTATTTGATGTGTGACCCTTTGTTATTTTAATCAAGTGAAAGTGGCCTTCTTTGTGGTAAAAATTTTGCTCTTACCCATGTGTACAAAAAGGTCTAAATATTAGCAACAGTGATGTCAAAAAAAGGACAACAAATCTTATAATATGAATGATTTGAGCAATAAGTTAAAATGTCTAAGCCACAGCTCATGTCTAGTTTATTGTCTGATGAAGCCAGAGTGTTTTTATTCTCCTTAGTGACAGCTCTTCCTGTTTGGTTGGATGGCATGTCTTTTCTCTGACTGACAAAAAGTTGCAAATTTAAAACCCTTGCAGATAAATAAAGTATTCAGCTGACTGCTAAAGCTTCATAAGAATGAACATCTTTGTATTTTACATTTTTGTGTAACACAATAAGAGCTAAAGGCTTTTTTCCCCTCACAGCTGTCCCCAACATGTTTTGCTCTTGGACTATATACAGTATTTCCTGACCCAGCACAGAGCATAGAAAGGTTCCTAAAAGCAGTTTCCAAAAAAACAGTTTCTCCAGGACACCAAAAGCTTTTTTTTCTTTGCTTCTGGCTGCACTTCCTGAGCAAGCATCTGTTATAGGATTAAATGAATGCAACTCTTGAAAAACCTCTCTCCATAACAGGAAACTGCTCTCCCGGTTTCCTGCACAACAGGCAGCACTTCCCTAGCAACAAATGGGAACGGTTGGAGATGTTAACCCTTTATGTAACCTTAAACACAACTGAAATAAAGGCCTAGCATTTCTTGAAAGAATGCTACCTTTTACAGTAGAGGTTTGAGACTAAGATCATATTATATTGAGAAAATGTTGCAGTTGTTGGTCAAACTTTATAAATAATGTTATGCTCAGTCTTATGCACCACTGCAGGATCAGAGTATATGTTGTGGATGACCTTTAGCTGCTATGACATAAGGTTTTAGCTCAATATCAGAACTATTAACTGAGTTGAAACCATTGATGTGTTGGCTAACTTTGATTAGCTATGGCAGACATCTTGAATTGGTCTGGCTCCACAAGTTAATCAGTTGTAGATGGACTTCCAATGATTACTGCTCAAAGGTTTATTAAAATACAGTGTATTCAGTGGTTGATGAAATATTTTGCTAACAGACAAACAGAGTTTATGTTTATTGAGATTCCTACCAGCAGCATGCTATATCAGCTATTCAGTTGACATAAAAAAGACTGATTACATTTACAAAAAATCACAATACTGATGAAGTATTCAAATAGCACATTCTATTTTCCATCACTTTAAAGAAAGACAAAGACTTTAATTCAAGATATATTTTAGTTTCCCTTACACAAAATCCATTTATACCTTCATTTGAAGTGTAGTCTACTTTGTCTTACATATGATACTCTAATAGCTAAAGCACGTACATGTTGACACCAATAGTATATAAAGTTTTAGACAAATACTAAGCATAACGGATATTTAAAGTATTATTTGTGAATAACGCTCAGCTGCCACCACACCAAATTTTAGCTTGGTGTCTGTAAAATTGAATAAATTTAGCCATTTTTGTGTTTTCACAGTTAAGTTTGTTGTGTGGACCATCTTGAATTAGCTGTAGATGTTAAGGACATGGTAAAAATGAGAATAAAATAAAAATAAATTAAAAGTAATAATAATAAAAAATAAAAACACCAAAACAACAACTTGACTTCTGTTTGTATTCCATTAATGAGTGCTGTTTCAATCAGAAACTGGACAGTGTGCAGGTTATTTCCAGTTATTATTATTTTATCTTTTTTGGATCGTGATTAGATTGATAGATGTTCATTCACTAAATATTTCCCGAAGGTTTCAATAAAACCAGTCCAGTGGTTTGTACGATATTTTGTTAAAAGAAAGAACACACAGGCCAAAATCAGCTTCATACAACAGCTGGACAGAAGCTGCTCCTGTCATTGATAGTTTGAATCATTCGATTTAAACAACTTAACTCCGGGACCTGTAGAAGAACTTCAAGGTCAGAGAGATTACTGGACTTGTAACGAAGTCTGGGATTTTGAGTCCAGTTGGGTTTTTACTATTTGACAGCCCCGGACCCTGTTTAAACGCCCCCATGTTGGGATGAGACTCTCACACTTCTTCCTCCTCCTCCTCCCCCTCTCTACACCTGAAGGTCAAACAATGCAGCACACGCAGCAGAGATGATAGGAGAGTGGTAGGAAAGAGCAGCACAATAAAAGAGACGGCTGTAGTGGATCGCCACAGGGCTCTGGTCCTGACTGCTGCAGAGGCATACAGACCCATTCATTACATTCAGACAAATTCCCATTCCAGATGGTTTGGTGCAGGAAGGATTGGGGCTTTGCTGCACGTGCAAAGCGCTATCAGACTTTAAGAGGTGATTAGAGAGTGTTCCTGTCATGATGAGGCCATATTATCTTTGCTCCTGCATAAGGACCATCTCATTAAAGAGGAAAGGCATTGGTGCGTGTAATTACAGAGTTTCTGAATTATTTAGTTTGTCACTAAAAAAGACTATTAAATGTGAATCCACTTGTGTTAAAGATGTGATCTGTGTGTTTTATACAATACTTAAGGCTTTTATTGGATGCTGAGTAAGCTATGTTAAATTACACCACAACTGAACGGTTTAATCACGGGGCTGTTTTGCTGCTTGTCACGAATGTGAGACACTAACAAGCATTGTGAGGAGACCAAAAATATTTTCTTAACATGTCAGCTCGTTTATAGCTGCCATAAAGTAACCTTTTGTTTTTCGAACAAATTACTAAACATAGCTCTGCTCCCGTGTTTCAGCTGTGCCAAATGACCATAACTGCTTCATGTGACCTTTTTTATGCTTTCATTTGAGCAAAATATGTTTTTGCTTTTCTTTTCTTTTTTTTTTTTTGCAGGCTGTGTAAATAGATCCTGTCAAGCGTATTGTGTCATGTTGCTGGAGAAGTGAATGGCTTCAGGAGTAAATATCCCTCCAGATGTGGCGCAGGCGGTCAAAACATGTTTTTTTGGACACAGGACACGGGTTTCCTGGACAGCCTTGTGGCTGCGAGCTGCGCGCTGTCACCCCCACCTGGAACGCAGCTTGACTGGAAGAGAGAGGCGGGCTGGAGATACAGAGGAAAACATGCCGCGGTGGTGGCAGGGAACAAATCAGCGTTATCTCCCCACTACGTTGGGCCGCCCGAACAACACAAAACAGGAAAGGGGATCGGGAAAGCGGTCAGCAACTTGTTCCCAGAGCCGAGAAAATCCCAAAACACTTTTGGCGTTTGATTGACACTGGTCATGACGAATTGGCTGGATGTATTTCTGAGTTTTTGAAACCACTCTTAAACGCTTTCAATGGATAGTATGTGTGAGTTTAACCAAAGAACTGAATCATACAGTTGTAGTGCATCAAACTCACATATTGATTTTTTTTTTGTGAATCTCATGAAGCATCAGGCAAAGGTCTTTCATGGTTTAAAGTGACCTAAAACGCCTTTGTAATTGGATGGCAAAGCATTTGACTTCTGCAACGGATCGATTCAGTATTGATACGTTTTATTGATTCCTAGCCGTGCATGGCCTGCAGCAACAGCAGCACTCCACCTCCGAGACCAACGTGGGCCCTGCAATTTTTAGATTCTTATTAGGAGGCTTTAAAACCAACGAGGTAGATATGACAGGACAAGAGACTTTATTAAAAACGTCAGAGAACTGTGGAGAGTGGAGATTAGTTTAGGGTTAATAGGGTTTGGATGTTTTCAACCAAAAAAAAAAAAACTGTGACAATATAGATAATACATTATTAAACGCATCAACCACATGCCTAATAAAGTCTGGAGCTGTAATGTATAACATCAATTTTTCCAGAGGAAAAAAAAAAGTAAAACCTTACCGTCAGCAGGACCCCATACCCCCCGG
>JAUBOC010000138.1:20650436-20670401 GCA_032275365.1 Anablepsoides cearensis | reverse complement strand
CAGTCACTTTTTTTCCGGTCTTCCCGGTCTACCAAGGACCCGGCCCACCTCGACCGGGTAGTCTGGGTCCTTCGGAGCCACAGACTGAACGGTCTGGGCGGGGCTCAGTCTAGTGATCTAAACTCAAGTCTATGATCACGCCTTGTTATACTGCCCCCTAAAGGTTGGGGGATGTATCGATATTAAAAGAAAGAAAATCAATACATTAAAAAAAATATATCTCAGTGGATGTTTCACTCTTTATCTTTCAACTTAAAATAAATTCATGTATCTACTTCTCTACATGTAGAATTCCATATTATTGTCTGCGGACTCGACTCCATTGTTGCCCGGCGGTGGATAAATGGTATGCTGGTGAGTTTTTGTTTCACTGAAATCTTTATCTCACATCATTGTAATTATTTATCAACAAATTTGTGACTAAAGGTTCAACCATCTGTTTTTTTTTCCTTGTTCAGCTTTCTTTGCTGGTGTACGAGGACGGTGAATTGGATCAGACCTCCATCATTCCGCTTATTGACGGTGGGACTGAAGGCTTTAAAGGCAATGCCAGGGTCATTCTCCCCGGCATGACTGCCTGCATTGACTGCACACTGGAGCTGTATCCTCCTCAGGTAAGTTAGCTCATCTTTGCTATAAATCATCTTTTCTATAGATTGCAATTTTGTTTTTGCTAAGATTCACCTGTTTTTACAGATCAACTTCCCCATGTGCACGATAGCGTCGATGCCTCGCTTGCCTGAGCATTGCATTGAATACGTGCGAGTGCTGCAGTGGCCTAAAGAGGTGCCGTTTGGAGGTAAAGGGCACGCTACCTTTACTTTATTTTTTTGTTGATGCTTCAGTATGGGTTAGTTTTTTTTTGTTTGCTTGTTTGTGGGAATTCTTGATTAGATGGTGTTGCCCTGGATGGAGATGACCCAGAGCACATCCAGTGGGTGTTCCAGAGATCTCTGGAGAGGGCAGCAGAGTTCAACATAACAGGAGTCACTTATAGACTAACACAGGGTGAGTATGAACAGCTTGTCTGTTTCCACCAACTGGAAACTTTTTACACCGCTCCTCTGGGAAAAGTAAAGTAAATAACAAACTGTTGCTATATGACTCACTGTGGAGACTTTGATTCTGGTCTTCGTCAGTCAAACTTTCCTTAAAAAAGAGGTTAAATTTGCAGCATGTTTTCCTGATGTTTACTTTAATTAATTTGCTTAGCTCTTATTTCGTTCCCTTTATTTTTTTCTGTTTATCTCAGTTTATTGGTAATGAGTGAACAAAACAGATTTTCTTTGACTATCGCAGGTGTGGTGAAGAGGATAATCCCAGCTGTAGCCTCTACAAACGCTGTCATTGCTGGTAAGTGGGACTGGAAGGTTAGTTCAGTAGAGACCTAAGATCCTGTTTGAGTTAATCATTTCTAAAAAGTTCTGATTAGACGCACGCGTGTCAATGTTTTTCTGTGTTTTATTTCCCCCAGCTGCTTGTGTAACGGAGGTTTTCAAATTAGCAACAAGGTGAGCTTTAAATCTTTTCCGCTGCCTTGTCCACAAGTTTGCATTTATTTGCATTTTGTTTCTTTCGCCATTTCTCATGATGCAACCTGTTTTTGTGCAGTGCCTATGCGCCTCTCAGTAACTACATGGTGTTCAATGATGTAGATGGCCTGTACACCTACACTTTTGAGGCGGAACGAAAGGTTTGTTTTTGACTTCTCGACACCAGTTCACACATAATTCAGAGACTCAGTATCTGTTTCATTTGCTGGTGTAGGAAAACTGCTCAGCCTGCAGCCAAGTTCCTCTGGATCTTCACTTTCCTCCATCTTCCAAACTCCAGGAGGTGTTGGACTACCTGACTGAGAGCGCCTCTTTGTAAGTTTCTCTGACAGACATAACCACCCTGTTTAGGATTATGGCCATACTTTCGTTTTTGACATTGCATTATATATATATTTATTATTTACTTACTTTTTATACAGACAGATGAAATCACCTGCTTTAACAGCAACAATTGAAGGAAAAAGCAAAACTTTATATTTACAGGTAAAGTCTTTTTTCTTTTGTTCCTTTTTATGCAAAAAGTCTACCTTTGCAAATTTACTAATTTAAAGTATTTGTCATTTGACAGTCTGTTGCATCAATTGAACAGAGGACACGGGCAAATCTGTCCAAAACTTTAAAAGGTGAGGTTTTTGTTTAAATTTATGCATAAACTTTATATAACTGACCATTATATTATGCATATTGACTGATGTTGATGTGTTTTTGTTTTTTAGAGTTGGGGCTGACAGATGGACAGGAACTGGCTGTAGCTGATGTCACCACACCCCAAACCATGTTGTTCAGACTCTGCTTTACCTCATAATTAGAATAGTTTACTGCTTATTCAATCAAACTGTTAATCATTGTAACTAGTTTGACTGGTTTAATGTAATTATTGACAGAAGTCGATTTTTTTTTGCACTGAAAAGCCAAACTATTGGTGATACCTTGTCATATTTTAATGATTATTTGCAAACGCCTAAATTTTGTGTAAATATCTTGTGCTCATTAAATTGTAATGTGTTCTGTGCAAACAAGAAACAAAAGGGTTTTCTTTAAAATATTATTATATAGTTCTAAATTTGCATATTTATTTATTTACTTGTATATTTTTAGGTTGCTGTTTTGTCAAAGTGTGAACTGGAATAAAATGTTTTTCTAAGGTGTTTTTGTGTCACTTTTATTACATGTAGGGGCTAAGTTGCTTGCGAAAATTCACAAGGACCGTTTTCATGAAATTTACTCTATATTAAATTTTGTTTTAGTACAAACTTGGACCATTCAAATATGTTTTTTTTTTTGGATTAAAATTATTTATTTTTCATGAATATGAATACTGAATTTTTGCAATTACGTTAAATTAATTTAATTTTTGTATCAAGTTGGTAAAACGTTGATTTTCTGCTCCTCTGCCTTGTAGGCTCCTCTTTGTGCTGCCTTTGAGTCCATCGGAAGTTTCACATTAGCCGAAATTATTTTAAGTGTATTTTAATTGATCAAGACGTAATGTTCGATATTTGTTTATATGAAACTTATACGTATATGTTTATTAAAGAGAAACGTAAAACTGTGTTTGATTATTTTTTCCGAGACAAAGCGAGGAAAAAAATACAAATTTCCAACTTTACTTGAAGGCAACACTTGACCAAACCCGGAATCTTGACGTCAGGGTGCTACGTGGAAAGGAAGTAGCGAACAGGCTAATGCTAGCAGGGCTGCGAGTCAAGAGCGACCAAAACAAACCAAGACGGCCGAGCAGAGGAGCTGAAAAGCCAGGATTAATCATGGGAATTGACTTCATTTGACAGTTGTCGTAGAGTTATTGGTTTGTTATATTTACCGATGCATCATATACTGTCTGACTTGTTAGTGAGAGTCTATTTAATTGTCAGTTTACCGATTTCCAGATGAAAACTATCTGACTATCAGTGACAAGCGACTTTTCCCAGCTTTTTAAACTAGTTTTACCGGAGTTCACCGCCCATAGAGTTTCACAGGACAGAACCAGTTTTGACTTATGTCAACAGGTTATTATATTTCGTTAATAACATGCGGAGAGTGGTTAAGTGCCAAGGCTGCAATCGTTAAAGTCAACTATTTGTATTGCTAACAACTAGCTTAGCTTCAGGATGAGTTGGTTCAACGCTTCTCACCTGTCCACCTTCGCTAAACAAGCTTTAACAACAGCCCAGAAGTCAATTGACCGGGTTCTGGACATTAAAGAGGAGGACCAATGGGGTGACACAACTATAATGCCCTATAACGGTAAGCAAATAGTGGTAGCATCAACTTCAGATAAAAATATGAGAAAGAAAATAAACAAAATGTTCAACCTGATGTCTGTTTTTCTTCAGATATTACTGTACCCGGCAAGCTTTCAGTAAGTGGAGGATGGGGTATGACACAGTGGGAGGCACCTGCTGAGGAAAAGACCATCACACCTCCTGCTTCGTCAGAGGCCATTACTACGCCTGTCACTCGCACTGTTGTAGATGAAACTGATAACTTTTTCAGTGCCTTTCTGTCACCTGGAGATGCACAAACTGCGACCAAAACTAAGGTTGTGTCAGTAGCCCCTGCTAAGTCTCAAAGACGGCCTCAGGAGAAGGAGAAGACAAGTGAAACGGCTGTGCTTCAGGTCCAAAAAGATGAGCAGAGTCAAAGGCCAGTGGAACCTGCTGAAATGAGTTCTGAGAACCAGACAGTTGCTGAGATGGAGCCCGAGGAGACCAAATCACCCCCTGCATCATCTTGTGCTGACACTATCCTCCTTCATCCGGTTTCTCCCGTTTCTTCTCCCATTGAACTCCCTTTTAACCCTGACAGTAAACCGAGCTCTGTTAAGGCAGACAATGACTCTTCAGTTTCTGTGGAATCTAAGACGGAGCAGCCAGACACATCTGAACACCAACCAGAGGATAACATAAACTCTCCTGAACCGTCTCCTTCTGACGCAAAGAGCTGTACCCCTTCACATCCCTCGCCCTCCACGTCCTCCAAGGAAGTCCTTTCAGCTCATAAAGACACAAAGGCGGAGGATCGTCAAAACGACACGCCCTCCCCTCCAGTTAGTGCTTTCTCCTCAGGAACCTCCACCACGAGTGACATTGAAGTGCTCGACCACGAAAGTGTGTTGAGCGAGAGCTCGGCCAGCTCCAGACAAGAAACGGGCGAGGGCAAAACCGGCCTTCACTTGATGCAGGGCTCCTTCCAGCTTCTCACTGCCTCCGCCTGTGGAGATTTCCCCCGACTTGAGGATTACCCCAAACTCACAGAGAGCTGCGGCTCCTCCTCGGACGCGTTCGAGCGCATCGATTCGTTCAGCGTGCAGTCGCTGGACAGCCGGAGCGTCAGCGAGGTCAACTCGGATGACGAGATCCCTGGCAGTCAGACTCTAGCTTCTGTCACCGCCGCGGGCCCCGCTGCTTTGACGGCGTCGTGTCCGAAGCAGGAGGATGTGGAGGCAGAGAAGGTGGAGGAGGAGGAGGAGGAGGTCTACGTTGAGACGGCGAGGAAGCAGTCGCTGGATGAGATGGAGGAAAGCGGACGGAGTGCGACACCTGTGAACAGTGAGCAGCCTGAGGAGCTGGCCGAACTGGGTGAAGCTGTCTCGCAGTTTGATTCCACCTCTAAGGCTGAAGAAAGGAGTGCTCCACCAATCACAGAAGAGATGAAAAGTGTCTCAACGGTTCAGATATTAGAGTTTCAAAAGGTAACCTTTAAAGGAGAATTGTAGCTTCTAGTATATGTTGTGTAGATCTGTTTATTGAGCATGTGATTATGTGCTTAATGTTTGTGTTTATTATTTGTTTACTTTGAAAAGAGGGTTTAGGCTTGCGTCAACGTAGCTGTCTTATTTTGTGTGCTAAAGTTTCAAAAACTTGGTTGGGTCTGATTAAAACAATACAATTAAGTAGAAAATGTAAACAACACACTTTCTATGAATTTTTATAGTATTTTGTAAACAAAAGCATAACTTAAATTACGTTGCTTAGAGATTGGCTGATGCTGATCTTTCGAAATCAGGCCAGCCAGTGATAACAGCATGTTTTTTTCCTTATATCAAAAAGCAATCCAAAGATTTCAGGTCCTGCCATATATTTGCTTCATATAATTTATTATTTTTCTCCAAGAGAAACGTGTTAATGTATGATCCTGTTTTTTTTTAACATACTTTCTACAAAGCCTTAAATTCTAATTACCATACTACCATACTAGGTTATTGATGACTTGTCAAGTCGCCTTGAGAAAAGGGAGTCTCAGCTGCTGGCAGTGAGCAAAGACAAGGCCAAGTTGGAGGAGGAGTGTGACAACTTGAAGGAGTGAGTATACGTCTCACACATCTAGCTTTCTCATAAGAACACAGCTGCTTTTATTGATATTCAAGTCAAATAATAAAATGCCAAAAAGGGCTTTAAAATATACAGCAAACTATAACAAAACAAGAAGATAATTCATTTATAAAACAGTATACCAGACCACTGTATATGTCTCATTGTTTAAAAGCTTCTAAACAAATTTTTAAACAAATGCTCACCTCGATATTACTAAAAAAATCCAACACTAATGAATGTTTGTTTTTCAGCGAGTTAATAAATTTGAAAGAAGAGAGCTCCACTGTGCAGTCCTTAAAGGATGAGTTCACACAACGCATAGCAGACACAGAAAGGAAGGCTCAGCTGGCCTGCAAGGAGCGAGACATAGCCAAGAAGGTAACTCTATTACTGGGATTCTATTCGCTGCTGTATTTATTTCTCATAGGACTAATTTATTAGATCGGAAGTTTTTTATTTGATCCCAGAGGTAAACTCAAAAGTACAGATAATTTGAGGTTGTAATTGTAGCTTTTATTCGGTGCTACAGGAAATAAAGGGACTGCGAGAAGAGCTTTCTACGAGACTGAACTCCAGCGATACAATGGAGCTCATCAGAGATAAAGAAGAGCAGATCAGAGGTTTGCTGGAAGAAGGTAAGACTCGTTTCTCCTGAGAATAGACTGTATACAGTGCCGATACATGTTCAAACGACTTTTTATATACAATTACAGTGCAAAATATGTCAGCAAATTTCAAAACAAATTTTGTGTGAACAGCCCCACATATGAATGGCCTCAGCATCCGCCATTGATTTTTCCCTATCAGGTGAAAAGCTGTCCAAACAGCAGCTGCAGCAGAGTAACATAATCAAGAAACTGCGTGTGAAGGAAAAGGAGAGCGATGGAAAGATCATAAAACAGCAGAAGAAAATCAAAGAGCAAGAGGAGGAGCTTAAGCACCTGCAGCTGGTCAGGACTTAACATAACATCCAATATGACTAATGCTGGGTAGAGAGGTTTTCATGTCATTGTCAAGTGTTTTCTGTTCTCTTTAGTCTGTTATAAACAGGCTGTGGTTATTAATTGTTAATTTAGTCATTCATTTTAAATCCCTAATTTATGTTTTTGTTTTAAATGTTTCCTTATTATTATCTACAGTCAGATGTTTCTGGCCTAAATTGTGTTTACTGTTTAGGTTTTAGATGGGAAGGAGGAGGTGGAGAAGCAGCACAGGGAGAACATCAGGAAACTGAACGCTGTGGTGGAGCAGCAGGAGAAGGAGCTGAGCAGGCTGCAGGTGGACACGGACGAGCTGCAGGAGAAGAACCGTAGCCTTCAAGCTGCCCTCGACAACTCTTACAAGTAAATATTACAACACTGAATACTGACAACCAGAGCTCTTTAAGTCAGAGCATAGAGACTGATGTGAGCCTTCAGCACAAATAGCATACATTCATACATATTGGTTTTCATGTTGCTTAGTTGTTACTGATTCATAGTCTGGATCTTTTACCCACACATTAAATAAAGTGACTGTAAAAAGTTTTAAGTCAAATGCAAACTTTGATTTGGAGCCTTTCAGCTGCAGCATCGTTGCAACAAACTAAACCAATCCTGATCCTCAAGGGCCACTGTCCTGCATGTTTAAGATGCTAAAATAAATGAATGATTAATTGGCTTCTGCAGAACTTTAATATCTGCTGAATTAAAACATGCAGGAGAGTGGACCTTAAGAACCAGTATTGAGTTATACTTCAGTAGCTGGTGACAAGCTGCGCTGTAGTCTCGTGTTAATGATTATTCTGGATCTCTGCCAAGAGCTGAGGAACATCCTGGAGCAATCATCTTTTGCTCCAAAGTGTAACACAGAATTTCTGTAGAATTTGCAGTGAAGCTTGACTGGAGTTACCAGGCGTCTCTTCGGTTTTTAACTTTCTTTTTTTTTTTTTTTTTTTTTTTTAAATAATTGATTATAAAAGCGTTGGTACATGGATGCCTGCTGAAAAATTTAAAGGTAAAGAGAATGTTTTCTCCCCAAAAAATAAGCAAAGAATCAAAAATATACTTTTTTTTTTAATAAAATATGTCAAATGAGTCTCAATTCGTTAACTGGTGGAAGCTTTAAAAGTAATCCGTCAAGGAAAAATGTAAATGGGGGAAGTAAAAGTAGTATTATTTTTATTTTTTTTTGGATTGACTAAAAGCTGCAGTACTGTTTGTGTTCGTCTGATCATCTCTTTACTACAACCTTCTCATTATGCCAGGAACATTTTGATCCATTTAGCCATTTAAAAAAAAATTCTTTTACATATTCTTAAAAAGCTTTTGCTATTTTTCCTAAATAAAATGTGTATTATCAATAAAAAACTTGATGTGTGTAGATTGTCAGACTTTTTTGATTGTTTTATAATTTTATAGGGCTAATAAATAATAAATATGTCTGAATTATATGTAACAAATATTAGGAACCATGTATAGTCTGTAAAATGATTCAAAACATATTTTGTCCAGAAGGAGAACAAACACCAGATGGTGACGTGTTTATGTAAGAGGTTTGCCGGGATGATGGAGTTTATTTATTTTTTTGCGTCTCTGTTGTCAGGGAACTGGCAGAGCTTCACAAGGCGAACGCCAGCAGAGCCAGCGAGGCCGAGGAGGCAGCTCTGAGCAGAGAAACTCAGGCCAAGGAGCTGTTGAGTGTTGCTCTGGAGAAGGCTCAGGAGGAGGCCAGGATTCAGCAGGAGGCACTGGCCAACCAGGTAACACAGATGACTGCCAAGTTCAAAATATCACACACACACACTGCGTGCAAGGACCCCTCAGGCTACGCTCACACTGCAGGTCCTAATGCTTTATTGTTTTACATGCTCATTCACGTTACAATTTAAATTCAAACTCCATCAGACTACGGTGTGAAGAGGGCAAAGACGTGACGTCACATGCAGCTTGCTTAGTTTTAGACGTAAATACGGATGCTACATGTTAGCATGTGTGGATTCATTCTGAAGTTGTTGTGTAATGAGAGCTGAGTAAATTATCTGACATTCTTGTTTAATCCTGTATTTGCATTTGGGCGGTTTCTCCATTAACTGCCTACATAGACCGTAGCACCTCACAGTGGCGTAACCAGACTACAAATGCAGTGGGCTTCAACCGCTGAATTGAAATACAGTCTTTATCTTGCTTCTTCCTGCTTTCTCATGTGTAAATTTGTTTAATATCTTTAAAACAATTTCTTTAAAAAAACAACAACATAAATTCAACATATAGTTAAATACAAATCATAAATGAATGAAAGGTAGCAGAAGAAGACAAACTCCTATAATATCTGCCCCTTTCTTTCTCAGATAAATAGTTTTTTATCAAAAACTGCACGATGTTTGTATCAATATTAGTATCTGGATCTACAATCTGTAGGGAAATTGTGTTCAATAAATTGAAAGTGGAAATAAGTTCACAGAAAACCAGCTGATTCTTTTCTAAAAAGTTTTATTCAAATAATCTGACAACATTAAGGCTAACAGGCGGCCAGCAGCAGGCCTGAGAGTGAAAAAAAGCCTTGGTTCTTATCAGAACAATAACAATAACAACAACAATCTCTTCCAGCAGCCCAGTGTCTGTCTGCTCTAAAGGCTGCTCTAAAGGAAGACTTCATAATCATCATAATGATGAAATGAATCACCTTCTTAAAGTAACGTGTACATCTGACTTCCTGGTCACAACCCTGGAGGCGGTACCTTTTACATCAGACATTAGAACGTAACCAACTTTGTTTATTTAGACAGAACGGCCTCATATTGATAAGACACACTGAAAATACAAGCCTGGATCTTAAATTCAGTTAATAATACACTAAATTTCCTTCAGATCCATATACCTCTTCCTCAGTGATGTAAAAGTCGGATGCTGTGAGACCTGACTGTGCAGACTCCTGCCACAGAAAAAATACACGAGTTGGATAAAAAAAACAATGGCTTTGCCACACTTAGACTGTCACAAAACAGTCTAATGTAGGTTAATTTTGCCTGTAGTATGAATGTAGCCATAGTGTGTTTTACACAATAAGTTGCTCTGATATTTATTGACACTTTTTGATCAGATATAAACTGTGTTTTTCATCTTATGCACTAGGGCTGAAAGATTAATCGCGTTTCCGATAACCTCGTAATTATGTTAAAACGAGATTTTCTAATCGCACAGGCTGCGATTTCACTGGTCACGTGACTTGGGAGTGAGCCGAGCCGAGCAGTGTTGCTAACTTAGCGACATTTTTGCTACATTTAGCGTAGGGCTGGGCGGTATGACCTCAAATTCATATCAAGGTATAAATTGAATCATATTATGGTAACGGTATATATCACGGTATAAAATCATCATAAAAAGTAAAAATAATGTAATTTTTAGAGGTATTTTTTTTTGCAGAGAACTGTAATCAAACCCAGCATTTTTGCTTTAATATTATCTCTGCCTGCCATACAATGAGCTTCTGCCTGCTTCTCTGCTGCGCGCTCCTCTTCATCATCGTCTTCATCGCCAGAGCAGAAGCCGACTTTACATCTGCAAGATGGATTTATGACTGAATGAATGTCCACGTCTTTTTTTTACATCATCTCTGTGGGTAACAATACATAAAAAAACAACGTGGGTGTAAAAAACTACGGTTGTTAAAGCTTCTCTCTGAGCGACGTGCAGCGAGAGAGACTCGCTGCGGGAGGAGGGGGTTGATGCCGACGTAACTTTTCTACAGCGGGAGGGGGAAATTTTGAGGATTTATTCTCTCTGTACTTGTTTTAAAACGCTATATTTCTTCATTATATTTTTTCTGCACTCGCACATCCCTGTTGACACAGGTGCGATGACGTAATGACGATAAGACGGTAGAGGGAAAATCTCTACCGTAGGCCAACTTCATACCATTTCTACCGTCTACCGCATATACCCCGCAGCCCTTATTTAGCAGCTTTTCAGACCCATCTAGCGCCTTTTTTGTCCCCAAAAAGCGACTATTGACAAACCTGGCGACTTTTCCCGGTGTTTTTGGAGACTTTTAGAAGCTTTGGTGACAGCACTTTTCTCCTTTTCTCCCCCCCGGTGCGCTCCGCCCCGCCCCCTTCCTAAAGCGCTCTGAAGCCTCGTGCAGTATCAGCGCACACACACACAGAGACACACGGCTGCAGCTGAGAGGAGACCACTGCAAATAAATCTTGCATGCTCAAAGTTGCCTCTGCTCTTTCCTTGTTTCTAAACTGGATAATAATATTTAATTTAGAAAATAACCAGTTTGTTATTCTCTTCATGTCTTTTGCATTTTATTTTTTCATGTTACTGGCTGGAAAACAGTAAGCTTTATTCTTTTTTAAATTTATATATTTTTCTATTTATTTGTAGACTGTCCTGTGAAGTTCAGACAGTGTTTAGGAAGTTCACTTCACATGTTTAATATCATGTATCATGAAGCAAGATAAAATTGAAATGATAAAAAGGTAAAGCCACAGATTGGTTTGCTTTATTGTAAGCTGTGCTTTAAATAAATCTTACTTTAGTATAAAACAGACGGATTTATTGCTTCTGTTTGTTGAAAAATACTCGAGAAGACATAAAAAAATAATTGCATATTAAATTGCAATCGCAATTTATAGATAAAAAATCGCAATTTCATTATTTTCCAAAATCGTTCAGCCCTATTATGCACACATAAGCAAAATATTAAGTTAACTGTCCTTGTCAAGAACTCAATTTCCAACTTTGATTGTAATAAACATTGTGTAGAACTTGAACCTTTTGTAGTTAAACTCATTATTTTGTGTCCCTGTGTGCAGGTGGCTGACCTGAGGCTCGCTCTGCAGAGGGCCGAGCAACAGCAGGCAAGAAAAGAAGATTATTTGCGGGAAGAGATCAGTGAGCTTCAGCAGGTAATAAAATGCTTGATATAATGTGTGTAAATGAGCTTTTTACAGTTTTGACTGTAAAACGCATTTGTCTGGCCTTCCAGAGACTGCAGGATGCAGAGACCAGGAACCAGGAGCTCAGTCAGAGTGTTACCTCTGCTACACGGCCGTTACTGAGACAGATTGAGAACTTACAGGCCTCACTGGGTGGACAAACCGCATCCTGGGAAAAACTGGAGAAGACCTTCTCTGACCGGCTCGGTGAGTTTCTGGAACTCTACTCAGTCTGACATCACCCATAACATCATTTACTTAAAATATGTTCCTGTTTTCTCAACAGCTGAGGCCCAGGTGCAGCTGGCTGTCGCTGTGGAGAAAGAGCGATCAGCAACAGAGGAACTCTTATCCATTAAGTCTCAGCTGGCCTCTCTAGACTCCCAGAATTCTTTGCTCCGCCAGGAAAAGGCCAGAGCTGTGGCGCAGCTGGAGGCTGAAAAAAACAAGAGAGAAAAACTGGAGGATGACAGCAGCAGGTAAGCAGTTAACTGTAAACGTCAGGTCTGTGAGGTTTTAGTGATACCATCAGTGTTTTCTCACGTGTATTGATGCTATGGGATAGAAACAGTAAATATGTTGAGATGATCAAGATGCATTACAGTATAATTTTTTTTAGGGATGCACGATATATCGGTATTGATATCGGTATCGACTGATATCGGTCATTTTTTAGAATATCAATATCGGTCCGATATTTAAAAATGGGCCGATATTAACGTCCGATATTTATTTCACACTTTTTAGCTTTAGTTTCTGTTTTGGGAGGGGAGGTGGTTGGTTGAGCGACAACTGTTAGTGATATTGATGCTGTGCAGCCAGGAATAACTGAAGTAAGGAGCCATGTCAGAAGTCTGGTCATTTATTTAGTGTCAAAAAAAGACCCAAGTGTGTTTGTGTGTATATGTATAATTTAATTTGTGTGTTTGTGTTATATTGGTAAATATCGGTTATCGGCCTTAACAGCAATAATTATATCGGATACCGAATAGGGGTGTAACGATATATCGATCTATATCGATATATCGATTTAAATGGTTCATGATTCAGTTGTATCGAGGCAAAATGAAAATCGTGATCTATATCGTCATCATATTCTTGATGACAATCGATATCTTCTGTCCATCTAACACAGTCATTGTGTTAGATGGACATATGATATTGCATTATATCGATTGCAGACTTGTGAATTGAATTGAATCTAAATCGTATCGTGACAGACTTTATATAATATCGTATTGTGATAAAGCTGCTGATTTACACCCCTAATATCGATATCGGCTGAAATTTTCATATCGGTGCATCCCTAATTTTTTTCGTTCTTTTAAATGATCAGTGGTTAATATATTTTGTATGACTTTTTAAAGGGTCTTGTAAGATAAAGTTATAAGATATTTGACATAATTGGCATTTTTCTTCACTTGTTAGTTGCTGGCTTGACTTGTGTTTTAACTTAACCAAATGTTTGGAGTTATAATTGTTTTATGTCAGAAACTATTAAAACTTTTCTTATCCTAATTTATTTCCCTCCAAAATGAAGGCTGGTTTATGCTTAACACATCTTGTTCCCCCTGCTGAGTGACAAAAAATTACGTAACTTCTGTCTGCTATCCCCTCCCCTGGTGACAGTACGTATGTTGCCCCCACTCAGAACTCTGCGACGCGTACCTTTCGGCTCAGGACGTGTGATTGTTTGATCCTATTAAACATGACCACATCTTTGTTCCATCATTTAACAAATAAAAAAGTTGTTCCTCTGCAGACTCTTCACCCAACACAACACTGATCGTTAAGTGGAAAAAAACCCCTCAAATCCAGCCATCATTATTGTTGTTTATAAATAATATATATTTTTTAATCCTGCTCAAAAGTTTGAGGCTGCCCTCTTTTCTCTATAATTCTTACTGAGCCAAACTTTAATGTGTGATTTAGTGATCACTTTTTTTAATGTGCTTTTGAAGGTTTTCTTCCATTCAGTTTTCTTTTATTTTAAATAGAAAAGCAATTAAAATAAGCTTTTTGTTCCGTTTTTCACTATCTGTTTTCAGACAAATGGGGATTTTTTGCCTTTGATAGCTACTTTGAAGTTACATTTAAAAAATGAGGGATGTCTCAGGATTTTAGCACAACGCTGACTTTGTAAAGAAAGTAAACGGCGTCTGTTTCCTCTGATGGATAAAACTTGCTCAGGGCCTCAGGAAGCCGCTGCTCTTTTGTTATTCTAGTGCTTCCAGACCTCTTTCTGTGTTCGCTCATTTGTGAGGCTGCAGTGCTCGCCCCGCCCCTACACAGACCCACAGCCCTCCCCCTCCTGTGAGAAACACTCGAGCCGAGCCACGTGGCCTGTGTCGCTTTATCTGCGGGGCGGAGGCAGGGCTTCTCACAGGGCCAGTGGCGCAATGGATAACGCGTCTGACTACGGATCAGAAGATTCTAGGTTCGACTCCTGGCTGGCTCGACTTGTTTTGATCCTGTAAACGTTTTTTTTCTTAATAGAAAGAGTTTCATTTAAATAAAGAGCTTGTTTTGTCATCTGGTTAATATAACAGTCATTTTCTAGGCTTAGAAGGAGACACATTCAGCCACATGCCTCACTCAAAGAGAAAGCAGTGGAGGGAAAAGGCTGCGTGACAGAGAAAAGCATGATCTTAAAGAAGTTTTAAATGTTATTTTTTTACTGCTTATGATTTTAACACAGGGAGCATGCCGAGTTGATAAATCTGCGAGGAGAGCACAGTCGCATGCAGGAAGAAACCAAAAAAGAAAAGGTAGCTTATTATTTTTTTCTTGCTTGTAATGTTCTGCCTGAAAGCCCTGCTCATACACGTATTCCCTTCACCAGCTGCTGTTGACCAACCAGCTTGAGATGGAGAAGATGAAGGTGGAGCAAGAGAAGAAGAAATGCTACTTGGCACAAGAAGCGCTAAAGGAAAAGGTTCAGAAGAGTTTAGCAGCATTTAGTCCTTTTTTAAATTTGTTTAATTCAATCTAAACTTATCTGTTGAATTTTCTTGAATCAGGAGCGGAAGGGGATGACACTCTCTGGCGATCCCCCAGCATCCTCCACCCCCTCCTTGTCCCGCTCGAGCTCCATCAGCGGGGCTGAAAATGCTGGGCTGCACACCTCTGTTCTATCCCAGGTACCTGGTTCCTCGTGGGGTTTATTCTTTAACATACAAAAGCAAAATTAATATTCTGAAGATGACTTTAATTGTTTTATTTTTTTGCCGCAGGATGACTCTTTCGACCACTCCATGGGAACAATGACCATGTCTGTGTCAATGAGTGGAACCAACCTGTATGAGGCAGCCAGATTGTCCGGAGGCTCCAGCATCATAGAGAACCTCCAGTCTCAGCTCAAACTGAGAGAAGGAGAAATAGCTCAGCTGCAGGTATTTCAATGTAAAGTTTAGAATATTTGTCCAGTCAAATCAAGGCAAAATGTGTTCATATAGCACATTTAAAAACAACTGTAGTTGGCCAAAGAGCTGCACACGAAAGCAACAAAGTACAGGTGGCTGTGGTGCAGTGGTAGAGCAGGTGACTTGGGACCAGAAAGTCACTGGTTTAACTCCCTGCCACACTTGTTTTATGGTGTCAAAGCAAGACATCTAATCCCTAACACTTAATATTCATAACTCTCATGCGGCTGTCAGTGAAAATGAGTTTGACACCCTTGATCTAACTGCTTCCTGGGCTCTTACGTGGGTGCTTTTCACGTGTGATGGGTCAAATTCAGAGCCCAGATTTTGTGCATTGAGAACCTAATTTCCCTCTGGGATAAATAAAGTATTTTTCAATTGAATTTGAATTGAATAACATAGCACATTATAGTTCAAAAGACAAAATCAACTAGAGAAAATGCATTTCCAATGAAAATGCTTGAAAACCTTAGTTAAAAGCTGCTGAAAATGTTCAATAACAAGATGGCTAATGCGAGTTCATTTTGAAAGAGTCATAAAAAGTTTAAATTAGCAGAAAACAGTAGAAAGGAGCTGAATAATAGCTAAAAAAGCAGGAAAAGAAGCTAAATTTAGCATAAAACAAGCTAAAGGTAGCGAACACAAGTTGAAATCAGCACCCAGATGGTGAAAGGGGTGTTAATAAAGTCAAACTGGCAGAAAAAAAACATAAAACTACAAAAAAAATACTGTAAAAATTGCTTAAAAAAACAAAATATGCATTAAAACAGCTAAAATGTAGCAGTATTTTTTAAATTAACATAAGAAAGCAAAAAGAGCACAAGTTGGCGAAACTAAATAGAATGCAATGTAAAATAGTCACCAAAATGTCCAATTGACTTATAAAAGCTAACTTTAGCTAATAACACCTGAACATTAGCTAAAATTGCAGAAAATAGCTGAATATAGCAGAAATTGACTGTAAGAAGCATAAATAACTCAAATTAGCAAAAAGCAGCACAGAAAAGTAAAAAACACTGCAGAAGAATAGCAGAAAGCAACAGAATTATAGCTGAAATAGCAGAAAAAAAGCTAAAATTAGCAAAGAAGTTAAAATTGGCACAAACCAGAACAAAGGGTATAAGGTGCTGTAAAGATTTAGAAACATTTTGAAGGATGTTATGATGTTGAAAACATCTCCATTCGGTTTCAGTGGGAAAGATGTGGCTGAAAAAATGAAATGGCTAAAAAAGTATAAATAGCTGAAATACAAGAAGTCATAGCTGGAATGTCTTGAAGTAGCTGAACGTTTTGATATGTGAATTGTTAGATTCACCGTTGGTTTTTCTGTGTTCTTAGCTTGAGATTGGCAATTTGGAGAGGAGTCGCTCTGTGATGGCAGAGGAGCTGGTTCGACTCACAAATCAAAATGATGAAATGGATGAGAAGGTGAAGGAAATCCCCAAGCTGAAAGTTCAGCTCAAGGTACGAGAAGCATTTGGTGCAAGAAAATTAGAAATCTAAATGTTAGTCAATTCAGAGCAGGAAATTTAAATTCTTTCATTTGAAAAGCTGTAAAGCTGCAGGAGGTTTTTCTGATTTGTGTTTCTGCACATTTCAGGAACTGGAGCAGAGGCACAACACTATTCTGCAGATGTACGGAGAGAAGGCTGAAGAAGCAGAGGAACTCAGACTGGACCTGGAGGATGTAAAGAACATGTATAAAACCCAGATTGATGAATTGCTGAAGAATCAGAAATAAACTAGTTTCATGCAAAATTTATTATAGTTTTCCCTTTTAAGACATAAATCTGTTGTTCTTCACAAATGTGTTCACAGAAAGACTCAAGTCAAATTTATTCACTGTGAAGAAATATTTTTGGATCATTGTATTTTATTTAATTTTACTTTATTAAACATTTTATTTAAGCAGGAATGTTGACATGATAGAAATGTATTTATAATGGCATGAGTGAATCACTATGAAGGATGGTCAGTTTTTCCATTAGCACAACCCATTTAAGTCTTTCAAACTTAATTTAAGCACGGCTAACGATCCAACCTTTGTCATATAGAGTGTTTAACTGTCTGATAGGGTGGAGGATTTTTGCACTGTACACATTTATTATTTCCTAATTTTCCGAACAGTTCAAGAAATGTATATTAAAAGAAACTACTGTACAGAGTAATGTTTGTAATCGGATCACAATACAAATCACAAAATGTGTGAAACTGAGAGTAGTTTGTCATTAAGGTCCTGACTGTTGGATTTTAAACTGTATACATAATGTAAAATGAATAAACATATGTAGATGGTGGAAAATGTGTTTATTTAAATGTAAGAAAGCAGGCTTCATGTTTACACTTTCACTCAACTCGCAAAAAAAAAAAAACAAAAAAAAAAAACACTGCTATACAAAACTACAAAAAACAAAAACATATTTAGAAAGTTTCTACTTGGTAAATTAAATGTCATCTTAAAGATAGTAATACATTTACAATACAATACATTTAATGCGTTTAATAAATGGGATCATGAAGACTATTTTCTCAGGGATCCCAACACAATACACAAGAAGAAATGGATGGATGTTATGTCAACAGATAACATTCTCATAGGAGTTGGTTCTGCACATAGCTGTATTTTTGAGTGTGTTAGTTTTAGCAACACCTGAGAAACAGGATTTTATAAAAATTATTATAAAACAATGAATTTGAGTTGAAATTATCTAGAAAAGGAAAGCCATACTTTAATTTTCATGGATTACATTACATTGAAATAATAAAACCTAAAGCACCTGTAAAACATTTTGAACAAAGGAGCTTGAATCTAAAGACAAGCGCTTCAATAAATAGAAGTTTGGCTCCACCTGGTGGCCGTGCGTCGGTACTGCACCATGTTAATATGTGGGATTTCCGGTGTTATGGCGTCCACCGGCAACATTGTTGCTATGTGAGAGAGCAGTGCTGTGCTTTTAGGTAACCTCTGCTCTCATACGAACTCTTTCTACATTTATTTAATCAAATAGTGATGCTAGTTCTGTCGTCGCCGGATGCAACTCCGCCCCTGCAAACGCCTCATTATTTTTCCCTTCTGGTTTTTTTCTTGGGATGAATTTTACGCTGCGCTTGGACGGCACATTTAAATCTGCTGACTTTCTTTCTCTGTAATGAAGTATTACTCGATGTTTGCCACCGTTTAATGCTTTTTAAACATTTGTCGGCGTCAGAAATTGCTTCTCGTTCATTGCTCCTCGACGAAGATAAGTAACGCGTTTTCCCCGTGCAGAGTTACCGGAACGGTCCTGCTTGTTGAGGTTGCAAAGTTTAAAGCTAATCTTATATAATTAGGTAATTGACGCAAATCTACCCTAAAGTTTGACAGTAACATAAAATGTATTCAGATTTTGAGTTTCTGAGTGTAAAGTAGTGTCAGGTAATGTTATTCCCACTGAAAACACCCACGTTCATCGTTTTAAGATAATTAGGAAGTAAAAACTTCATAATAATGAAAATAAAAATCTCAGTTATCAACAACCTGCACAAGAAGTATCATCATAAAAATATTTAGCTTAGTTTCTGACTGATTTATAACATATTAGTAAAACTAAAAAACATTGTTTGGCATCTTGAGCTCATTAAACTTTTTTGTTTTAATTATACTAAACAACATCCTGAAATCTAGAGGAATGCAAGTACAAAGTAGTACAAAAATAATGCTCCAGTATTCAAATTTAAAATTGCAATTGCTTCATTAAATGTACTTTTACCTTTCTCAAGTCTTCCCATGAGAACAAGTAATACATGTGGTCATACTTTTGTCACCTATTGTTCCATTATAAATACTTTCCTGTTTTTTTTCTTCCTTCAGATGTGGAAAAAAAAGTTTGATGGCCATTGTTGTGTTACTCAAGGAAGTAGCCTGTAATGTTCAGTCATCACTTGTTTTGATATAAGAATAATGTATTTTTTTCTCCCCCCAACACTTTAAAAGCATGAGATTGTGTATTTTGTGATAAAAGCCAGTGCTTATTTGGCCTCTTGCTTATTGTTGGTCCCATTATTACCAGCCAGCGGAGCTCCTTTTAACCTGTAAATTTCAGTGGGAATTGCTCAGGCAGGAGCTGGTAAAAAAAAGGTCAGCGTTATTTCCTGCAACAAAGCCTATCCTTATGAGGAGAACCCTGTCTGCCCCGAGCCACGTTCCCACACGCCTGCGTGTGCCCACATGCTCCCCGCTCTGTGTGCGTGTCTTGAGTCTGTGCCTCTTCTCTGCTCACAGGGTGCTGCGAAGAGAGAGAGAGGCGGCTGCTTCATGTGCCCGTGTCACCCCTGACTATGCTGCTGCTGGTAGCGCTGGGCATGGTTGTTTGCCTCGCTGCAGCCACCTCTGAGAGAGCCGAGATCAGCAACAGCTCAGCAGCTGCACCGCTGCTGAACTACAGCAGGATCTCCCTGCCACCAGAGCACGTCCCCTACTTCCTCAACAACAACAAGAAGGTCGCCAAGTTGTGCCACCTGGACCCTCACTGCCCTTTTAAAGTAAGAAACTGACTTTTTATCCCCCCCGTAATAATTTATTGTATGTGATGTTTGTTCTGTTCATAGTCACACCCCCTACCCCACACCTTTTTCAGAAACATTAAAACAGTTGTTTTATTGTACTTTGAGCAGTGTTGTATAAAGTACCTCATACTTGAGTAAAAGTACAAGTATCTTACCATAAATTTACTTTGGTAAAAGTTAAAGTCTCCTCTAAGAATATTACT
>JAUBOC010000138.1:20573003-20606658 GCA_032275365.1 Anablepsoides cearensis | reverse complement strand
TAGTAAATCAGTCTCAAAACAAGATCAAAAAGATTTTTTTTGGCTGGATATAAGGTTTTAAAACTTGGTTAGACTGAGATTTTTTGCAGTGTAGGTCAATGCATCAGGTTGTCAGTTTGATACTGACAACCATTATTTTGATTTGATAGAAATGTTTGTCAGTATATTTTATCATAGCAGGTAAAAAAACATGTTGCCAAGGTACACATCTGCAGTGAATGACCATCCATCCCTTATCTTTTACACGCTTCTTCCTTTAAGGGTCACTTGTGTCTATATCTAGCAGTCACTGTGCAAGGGGTGGAGTAAACCCTGGACAGGTCGAAAAAAGTCCATCACATGGCCACTTAGAGACAAATGAGATAACCACTCACACTCTCACTCATATCTGGGGGCAATTTAGAGTTACCATCATGTTTTTGGTCTGAAACCTGAGTACCCAGAGAAAACCCACAAATATATGAAGAGAACATGCAAACTCTACCCAGAATAGAATAGAATAGAAAAGAATAGAATAGAATAGAATAGAATAGAAATAGCCTTTATTGTCCCGCTGAGAGGAAATTCTGGTGTCACAGCAGCATCAGTACAGAGGTTCACACACGCTAGTTATTTACAGACTATAAATAGTGCACACAAAAACACAATTAACACTGACTATCTATGATACTAATATATGGAGAAAGGTCAGAAAGGTCCTCGGCCGGGATTCATTCCATCAACTTTCTTGCAAAGAGATAACAGCTCTACCAACTGAGCCACTGTGCCGCCACATGCTAACCAATGAAAAACTGCAATTCTATGCAGAAATCTATCCATTATAAAACAACCTGCCCCTTCTTATATGGCATCACGTTTGTACCACACAAAGTTGAAGAGTAACAAAGTAAAAATACTTTGTCGCATTACTCAAATAAAGATTTTGGTTATTCTTTTGCATGTTTTCAGATTTGTGTTATCTGACTGTGGCCACTTCTTTGACATGTTTAACCATTAATATATAAATATCACATTTTAAAGAGATTTTTGACCACTGAGCAGAAAGTTTGGGTTTAAATTCGCATTGAGTTGATTTTCTATCAGGAGACGTCGTTAAAGACGTTGTGAGGAGAATAAAGAGGATTTGACTTTGTTTGTGTAGGAAGTGTCTGGTGAAAAAAAAAAGAAGAAGAAAAAAAGCAAATGTTTGAACATGAATAATGACTTTCAGGAACACACAGGAATGGGCCCCAGTAAACACAAACACAGAGCGAATTAATTGTGAGTTCTGGCGAGGATCTTTAATCATTTAAGTGCGTTTAATGACACTGATGTCCTTGTAGTGTCCCTCATCAAGTTGGTGTGTTGATCAAGTGGTTCTGTTTTTCCTGAAACAACTCAAAAGAAGCACTTTTGTCTTTTTCCTCCTGCACGCGGTGACAAAAACAGAACTAGCTCTAAAGTTAATGAGGCCACACGGCTGAGTAGAGAAAAGCAAGCTAAGAGGGGTTTATTTACGAATCAAAGACTGAAAATGATAGAAACGGCAGAGTTTAAGCTGTCAGGAATACTTCAGTAGAAATCTTTAATCCTCAGAGGAGATGCTGTGCACCTGTTTTTTTATTATTATTTTTGTACCAGTACCAATAAAATTAGAACGTTGAAACAGCAAATCAGCAAATAAAAGTTTTCATATTTGCAGCAACTGATTTGCATTCCCCCCACCCTCCCCTCTTCTGTCTTGTGTCAGTATCGTATCAGGTGAAACAGGGCACGTGTGAGGTGGTGGCTGTCCATCGCTGCTGCAATAAGAACAAGATCGAAGAACGTTCTCAAACCGTCAAGTGTTCCTGTTTCCCGGGTCAGGTCGCTGGGACCACCAGAGCCAGACCCTCCTGCGTGGAAGGTAAACAGCCTTGTGTCAATGTTTGCATCAGGATAAGATGCTTTTATTGTCAATGTAGCAAACATAAATAATGTAATGCAGTATTTTAAAAAAACAACAACTCAAAAACAAATGTGTTGGATTTATTTCACATTTACTTTAAAAGTAAATTTGAAATAAATCCAACACATTGCGCTCCAAGGCACTTGGACAACAAAAACAGTGATGAGTTTAACTCTTATTCGATTTAGAACTGGCTCTGTTCTTTGTCATTTCTGTGCAACTCCAGATCTATGGATTGATTTATATAAAAACATTACGTATGTTTTTGTCCCACATTATATATGACATTAAGGGGAGTACCGGCACTTATTTCTTTCCGCTTAAAGCACTGGTGACCAATACTGTTTTGTCGAGGGCAGAAGTTCAAAGAAGGTGAGGCCTTGATGGGAGGTGTCCTTGCTGATGTTCTTGGCTGTGTTATGGTATCATGAGACGAGAGGTGAACCAATAATTAGTTTTTTGGGCAGTTCTGGTAACCATCTGCAGAGCTCCTCTGTCTGTAACTGTACGCTCTGGTTTGTGTTCCTCAAAGCCTGGAAGTTCACCAAAAACATCATTTGGAGCAATGAAATAGTTTCTTGTAAGGAAGAAATAGGAATTGGATTTCTCAGTGAGATAACAAAATGTTAAAGCTCATAGGTTTGTAAATGTTTGAGAACATTAAAGCAGAACATTTTAAGCTAAATGCGGCCAAAAAAGCATTCAAACATGAACACTTATAGGGCTGATTGTGTGTAAAGTGTTGATTTCTCTCAAATCCAGGCAATATCTTTTAGAAATCTCTACACTCAGCACTAAAGTTTTCATGTTAAATCTCTGTATGGTTTAAAAATAATGATGAGATAAGTCTGTCTGAGGTTAAAAGTTTGTTTAATTGTCTCGCTTCATTGAAGATGCTGCTGCGGTCGCGATGCTTTGTTAAAGTTTTCTTTTCATTTGCATTTTGTTTCTCAGTTTATTCATTAGTTTGCCGTAGATGATCTTTGTTTTCCTGCTCTCCAGTCACATCAGGTCCTGGTTTTTCTGAATATAACACTCACATTGTATTATTGGTTTGACTCTCTCATTTGATATAGTTTCAGATTTTCAAATCTTTGTGCTTGCTGTTTACTTTTTAGTTATCGTGTTTGAAACGTGTTAAATAAAATGGATGCCATGAAAAATGACATGCAAACACTCGGAGTCCAGAAGAGGTTGTTTTTTTTCAGGTGGACTTTAGCTATAAAGTAAAAACTATAGATTTATGTAATTACATAAACATTTTGAAATTCAACTCATTTTTTAAACGAAGGTCATCCCACAAAAGTGACATTTCTTCTACTGTTACAAAACAAACAACAAAGCATCAGGATAAAGATATGTATTAAAATATGAAAGTACTAAAAATGAGTTCCAGTAAATCATTTGTCAGTTTGCACAATAGTTACTGCATCATGACATGATAACAGTCATGGTATTGGATGTGTGTTTGTGCATGTTTGTGTGGGTTTTTTCTGTTAATAAAACTTCTCATGAATGAATACAACTCTGAGTGCTTACAAATTGCATGTGATCTTTAAGAACCTTGCCATGCATTACTTTAACGAATCTGCCTTTACTTTTTGTGATTGACAGGTGGTGCCTTAAAACAAACAACTCTCTTAAATTGTAAATTATATAATTTCTATGATCAATTTTGCAAAAGATTAGCAAACAACTATATAATAAAACATAACTGTATGAAAAAAAATACAGTTTGCTGCAGCCTCGTCCCTGTTTTCTAAATTATATGATCATTTGCAGTTAAAGAAATGAACCTATCTGCCACAGGCAAATACACCATTAGCCATATTCCACGGGCAACAAAGTTTAGACCCACATAAAACACAGAAGTTGTAATCAGAGATTTATCATTTAGTGAAAAGTGAGAAAAAACAATCATGATGTTAATGATTAAGCCGTTAAGTAGTAAAAAAAAGTACTAGAATCACTCCAAACCTCTCTGTGAACTGAACAGTGAGCAGAAGCAGCTGCTGCTGAAACAAAGACGTGTCGTTCTGTTTTATATTTGTGCTGAAATACTGTACAGACCAGAGCAGGCACTTTGCTGCTCACTCATACAGAGCAAACATATACATGTGTAACCGTGTCTGTGTTTGCTGATGCGAGCCGTGTGTGTGTGTGTGTGTGTCGCTGTGGAGATGACAGACAGATGAAATGTGGAGGTTGTTTTCATAGACCTTTCTTACACCCGTTTGTCCGCTCCGTGAGCTCCGTCCCTGCAAGAAACAAGCAGTGTCACCGACCCCTATCATCTGCAGACGCTCCGCAGAGATCAAACACACACACACACACACATTACACACAATACACATACACACACACAGAGTCAGCAAACCTGATCCAACCACAGTGTGTTAGCCAGAGGAAGTGATATACAAGGTGGTCTCATACACGAGTAAAGCCACTGACCCTTCAGAGCTTAGGGGTCACTGAAACTGTTCAGGTCAGATGGGGGGATGGAATAAAAAAAACTCACTTTTAAATGAGTTTAGTAGAAATTCAGACACTAATTTTTACATTTTTTGTAAAAATAGAATATTAGCATGTTAATATTCAAAAAAACAAAAAACAAAAACAAAAACAAATAGTTAAGTTTTTTGGTAAAAAATATCCAAAAATGACAGATAAATTTCTCTATATAAAACCAATAATTAAATAATGTATTTTGCATACCTAACAATAACATTTAATTTAAAATATATATATTTTTATAAACATGTTGTACTGTGCGTGGGTAACTTTTTGCATTTGTTAAACACATTTAAGAAAAAAATATCAAACCTAAAAAATATTTATCCACTTATTTGTTGATTTGTTGATATCATTTGTAAAAAAAGAATCAAACAAAACTAAAAATAAATGCATCCTTGTTTTTTAGACAAATTTGACACATTTGGAGAAAGTTATAAAACACAAAATGTCATCAAAAACTAAACAATGTATACGTTTCCATATCTTACACCAGTAGTTATCAAATTTTGTTGGTTTCCCACTGTGGGTGAAGAAACATCAAGTTTTGGTTCTCAATGTGAATTCTACTAACTTGCATTGTTGCCATATCAAGTGTTTGATTTAGTGTAGTTATAAAAAATATATTAATAATTGAAAGGTTGTTGTAATTATAGTTTTATTAAAAGTGATTTTTGTCAAGCAAACACACTCTGGGATACAAATATTAGCTGTAATTTTTGGGGCAAGAAGTTGAAAAGTTTATCCTATTTTCTACAATCTGTAACAAGTGAATGAAATACACATCTATAAAATATATAGATATTTAATATCATGTGTCTTTTGGTGCACATGTTAATTATTCACGCCTTTTCCACATTAAGTGATCCTGACTCTCCTCCCAGTGTTAATTCATAAATCCTCCCTCCTGCATTGCTGTTGCTTCCTGCAACCAGTAGAAGGCGCTTTTCCCTCTGAAATGACTCGAGCACAAACGCACCTACTGGTTCATTTCAGCACTATTTTCAGGCAATAAAAAGTAAATTTGTTTTTTAACCTTTCTGATGAGTTCCTAGATGGAAACTGTTGCTTGATAATGATAAAACCAGGCAACCATAGCAAAGATGATTGGCTTTGTAATGAAAGTCAGGCAAAAAAAATAATCAGGATTCATGTGAAACTCTGCCAACCTTTCAGAATAGTCATGGTCCTGATGTCGGGCTTTTGTTTGTTCAAATCAACGACTTGAAGGGGGTTTGCTCAGAGGAAGAAATGAAGCTAATGAGGAGCTAATAGATTCGCCGTTTGACTGAAAATCAGTGATAAATTTGCTTTGATTGCTTTAATGGCTTTTCCCGCCCGACTCAAATCTCACAAAAAGGTGCATTTCCTCCTTTGCATGAGTCAGGATCACCTTTTTCACCACCTCTCACCTCCAAACCCACTGCTCAGCAGGACTTCTCTCATGACTCATGCTTGACCTCTAAGTTTGGGCTAACAAGATCTCACCTCATCTATCAGTTTGTGCAAACACACACTGATCCATGCATGCTGTTCTCATGTTTTTAGACTCAGCAGCTGATGAAAAAAGACATCCCCTCTTGTGCAGAGAGCCTTTATGGAAAAGCCATAGTGTAAATGGAGCTGCATTATTGATGATGACTGAAAAACAAGTAAACGGTCAGAGCTTCTATTACTGGCTGCTGCTTCAGTGATTTTTTCTTTTTTCCAACACAGTCAGTTCTTTCTGTTCCTGTCTTTTTAGAATAAATAGTATAAAAAACTGTTTTGATTTTAGAGTTACAGTGAAATAATGTTAAAACTTAATCAGAGGTGTTTAGTAACAAAACATATAAAAATGATATGATAAAAAAATATGTCAACTGGTTTCACTGAACTGAACTGATGGAAGATAACACATTTAAGTTAATGTAAATAAATGCATTATCTTTACTTAGTTCAGTTGAGTTAAAGCAGTTGATATAATTTTTAAATTACATCTATTATATCTGTTTTTGAGTGTAGTTTTAATTTACTTTAATTTACTGTATTTAATTTATTTGCTCAACTCGGTTTACTGGAACCAGTTTGGTAAGGTAAATTCAACACTTCAGTTCTTAGAGTGTGTATAAAAGGACTTTTACATTCCTGATTATTGTGAACAGTTTTATAACATTTTCTTAAGTACTCTTCTTACAGTTGAAATTAATATTTACCTAAGTCAATTTCTGTTAAGGTATATATATTTTTACGTTTACTTTGTTGTTTCCTTTAAGTGCTTTATACCTCTGATGTTAATGTTAGCTAAAGGTAAAATCTATCCATCCATCCATCCATCCATCCATCCATCCATCCATCCATCCATCCATCCATCCATCCATCCATCCATCCATTTATTTCACATGCATTTTACTTATTCCTTATCAGGTCACAGGGAGGTAGACACCTTGGAAAGGTCACAAGTCCATCACTTGGGGACATTTTTTATATAAGTATGTTTTATGTAGGGATGTCCCAATCCAGATTTTTTGGCTCCCGATACAATCCAATTTTTTTATTGATTAGTCCCTCCGATACCGATCTGATCCGATAGCTTTATTTCTTTCCAAGTGACAAAGTTGGTAGTATTAAAGTGAGCCCTGCTGTTCTCACCACGAGAAACATCCAGTTTGCAGATTTTACAAGATGCACTTTCAGCATAATTGCTTTCCATTGAAAAGTGTTCCCATAGGACATTGTTGCATACTTGTGTGCGTCTTGACTTCTTAACAACAATTGTAAAGCATAATGATGCTGAAAACTTTCGCAAAAACTGGATCGGCCCGATCACATGACTAAATCCGACCGATTCTACCCGATTTTCAAAAAATGGCCATATCTGCTACCGATACCTATAATGATTATCTGATCAGGACATCCCTAGTTTTGTGCATTGTTGGTTGTGAGAGGAAGTCATAGAGGCACATCCACTGATTGATTTCTGAAAATCTTATTGAAATAAGTCCAAACACATGCACTCCCTCCCCTACATTCTCTCACAAAATTATTATTTTTTTGCTTTTTACCTTAGAGGCAGGCAGTAACACTTCTAACACAAGCATGCATTCATAAATTGCAAAAAAGGAAAAAAAAAACAGGAAAAAGAAAGTATTATAATTAATGGAAAGTAATTATGAAGAGCACTTGCATATGACAAACTAACGTATGAAGTTGTTTACATATACTGTTGCCAAAATTGCCTAATAAAATTATTATAGGGAGGCTTTGGCTCAGTGTTAAGGAGGTCTCACACCGCTCAGAGAATCAGCCCCACTGCCTCTCGTGTGATTATTATTGTATGAGAGAGAACATAAAAGTCACTCTATAGAGTGTGAAGTACAGTAAATAGCAAAAATCACTGTATGTGAGGGACTGGGTGGGTAACGTAACTTTTAAAAGCCATGTAGGTGAACTGAAACTTTTTTCACAGATAAAATGGAGTTGTTTTGGAGACAGAAGGAAGGAAAGTCCTCCACAGATGATGTCATTAAGGTTCTGCTTGGTGGAGAATAAACAGGCGAAAGTGACCTTACAAACAAAAAGAAAGAAAAAAACAAACAATAAAAGTAGATTTGGTTCGCTGTGTGACAAACTGTTTCATTGCTGTGCAGCTGAATCCACTTTCATCGCACATCAACCAGCTGTTGTTTTCTCTGTGTCCCCCCCACCTCTAATGGCGTGCTGTTGCCATTTTGCCCGTCTGTTCCTACAAACGTGCGCGAGACATTTCACCGTGTCCAACCGTCCTCTGACAGGTTTCAAAGTGCTCCCTCCACCTGAGTTTTCCTCGTTATGTAAACTTGTCAACACAGATGAAGCTTGTTAGGAAATCACTGTAGGAAACGATGGATGTTGCTCTCCAACTGCTTCTGCACCACAGGACCACTGAGTGGAGCAGTTTTAAAGCCTGAGGGTATCCAAACCTCTGGGTTCATCCTTATGTGTGTGTGTGGTTATGTGTGTGTGTGGTTGTGTGTGTGTGTAAGTTTGAAGCCGTTTGCCTTTAAATAGTAATGACCTGTGAGCAAAGGGTTCCCATTATTTAATATTCCTTCTACTCAAAGCACAATGGGCACTGTATTTATGCACACATGAAAACAAATGAAGACACGTGCCGGACACATTTGGCATTTGCATTCATGCAAATGTGCACAGACACTAAGGTGCACACACACCGACAAGAAAGAAAACCTCATCTTGTAGTTTCTGGTCCCAATTGCTCGAGTGAGCTACTTCAGGCCAACCTTTGTAAAGTATTAATGGGGAAACACTCCAAAGGATGCACGCCCGAGTGCATTCTTTGTGTATTAGGCTGGCCAACCTCACAGCAAGACGGTTTACAGTAAAATAATGAAACATTTTGTCATTTTATTGGCTAATATGCATTTTTTTATCATAAGACTTGAGCAACTTTAGATGAAATCTGTTATTTATTACAGGGTTTACAGTGTTAATGTGGGAAACTGCAGTATTTATGCACTGAAACACTGGTTTCAGTCAGACAGAACATACTAAATAAGAGCATGAAAATATTAATCTTTTACTTTTTTTAATTTCTGCATTTAGACTGTTTAGATTTAAACAAAAGTAATCTTAAGTTTGTATCGTTTTTACCTGCGGGTGCTTTGTCATGTATAAAATACAAGGGAAAAGACAGGTCACACCCTCAGTATGCCAATTAGGAGAAACAGTAATTAAATACTGAGTTTTATATTTAGCTATTATAAATGTCAGCTTTACCTCAATTAACTTCCTGTCTGTTTTCATGCTAAGCAGATGAGTGAGCCTGCAGTTTCTGCTTTGTCCACTTGATGTCACAAACATTACAATGACAGTGAAAGCGGTGGCACAGGAAGGAAACGATCACAAAGCTCACACACATGTTCTCGTGCACAGAAAATGAAAAAGAAAAACCAAAGCCAAAAGAAAAAAAAAACCTGGTGCAACCAACAGTGAGTGACACTTTTCAAGTGCGTGCTAGATTGACGTGTTGTGTCACAGACGGAGCTGCGGGCGGCCTCCTGGCGTGGAACTGTCACAAACCTTATTTAGAAAACTCCCCCCACCCCCAGACATTAGGCGAGGACTGGGGGGGGGGGGAGGGGGGATAACATCATTGTCTCGTCTAATCACCTGCACCCTGAGCAAAGCGCCGCCGAGACGTTTGCCCCCAGCTGATCTCGTTCTGAAAAGTTTGCAGGAGTGCTCAGAAGAGGGCCACTTGGAGTTCAGCTCCGTTGTAATGAGTGGAAAGTAAGTGTGATGAAATGTAGGCCTGAGCTGTAAATCCTTTTCATTAGCATAAGCACCTTTTTATATAAAAGCAGACTCCTAATGAGAATGATGCAATTATAAAGGTACTCCATGTGTTATGTGTAATGGAGACTATTTTCAAAATTGAGCTCATTTTCTCTTTGGCTTGTTGATTGTTGTAGTGAAACTTTTACAGGAAATAGATGCTTTGAAAAAAATGAAAAGTTGTACCTGGCATGAGATGAAACATATTAAAGACACTAATAAGGATTTTCCAATTATTCTTTTTTTACTTTGTATCATTAAATCGCTCCGTTAGGAATAAAGTTTGAGACATGACTAAACATTGATAAAGTAGAGCAAAAAACTGTAAAAAGTATATTTAAGTCCATTTCTATACTTGTGAGACTAAAGCAGTTCAGCCATCTTAGCTTAGCTGAATGATGAGAGTAAAAAAATGAAAAACTCTATTTTAATGTAAAACTAGTTATGTTTACATGGACCTAAGTCTTTACCAAAAGGAAGTATACTGTTAATAAGTATAATGAAGTTTATAAATGGTATAAAATATACTAGGTATAAGTATATAAAAGTGTATTTCCCTAAATGTACTTTTGTTCACCAAGTGCACTGAAATAAATATACTAGCAGTTGACTAACAAGTATACTTTTTGGGACCACGTTAAGTTTATGAAAGTATACTCAGAAGTATACTAATCTACTATTAGTTTGCATATAACAAACTTTTAAGTATACTTTTACTCTATCAAAATACACCTAATGGTATACTAAAACCAATCTCGTATACTATTAGTTTACTAGCAGTAAACTTCTAGTGCACTTTTGTAGTTTATAAAAGTACTTTTAAGTACTGAAAGTAACCTTTTAGATTTGCTGTTAGCTCACTAAAAATAAATGTGTACTATATAGGGTATAAAAATACATTCCAGTATATTCCAAATAACCTTATACAGTAGTTATACTTCTACTCTTTATGCTGAAGGAAAAATATTGGAAAAATGTGACATAAATAGATGTAAGTTTTAGTTTTTCTTTTGACTCCAGCAAATTCCAGTCAAATTAAAACTCACTCTGGCCTTGGCATGCAGTGCATAGAACAGTCCACTGAAACAGAGCTATTGTGTGAAATTATTAAATTGTTCAAATGTTGATTGTCTTCTTTGCAGCAGCTCGCTTGTAGTTTCTTTTGTTGCATTTGTTCCAAAAACTGACAAGAAAAGCTGTAAAAACAGGACATCTTGAAATATACTACAAATATGACCAGTCTTTGTGAAAATATACTTTCAGTGTACTAGTGCTACTGTTTATCTTGGCCAAAAGTTTAAACATAAGTATAGACTAGTATACTTAGACTTTTAGTATATTATTAGTACAAGCTAAGTAGTGTTAGATAAACTAGGTTTAATATATCTCAGATAAGTACCTAAAAAGTTACTGGAATAATACTCTTATTTTTTTAGTTTAAAATCAGTATTTTTCAAATATACTTGCATATAGTACTTTTTGGTAAGGGTAATCAGATTAAATGGCCAATTGGAGTAAAAATATGTCATTTATACAGATCAGAATATTCTGATCTGATTCAGCTTGTTTGGAATGAATTTGTAATCAGAATGAAAGGAGGAGTTTATGATTATTGATAATCTGAACAGTTTACATATAAACAGTTATTCTGATCATGTTCTGGTTGTAGTAAACTACAGTACCCGCATGACTTCTGACTTTCATCCACTGGTTTCTGGTCTTTTGTGGACAGATGGACAGCAGGGTTATAGTTATCGGCAGTACAGAACCTTCAAGGATGTTTATTTCCTCCCACTCTCTCACAGCATACGTTATTTCACCAAAAAAGGGAGAACTCCTTCTTCTGTGTTTTAAGCTCATTGCCATCAAAGAATTTTGCACATGTAAACATAGCTACTGTTTGCTAAATCATTTCAAAGATGCTTATTTACTTTAAAACACCAAAAATATATTTTTTGTTTTGTTTTGTCTCCATGTCCCTAAAAGCCACATGTCAGTGAAGTGAGTCAAACAATCTCTCTTTTTTTGCAAAATCATTTTGTGTCATTTTGAGGCACTGGATTTCAGTCAGATAACCTAAAACAGTGATGGGCAAACTTAAATGATGGAAGAGGACACATTTCTTTCTTGACACTACCAGAGGGCCACATAGTGCTGTTCACTTACCAAAATATAATTCAGAGCAGTTACTTAACATATTGCATGCTCTAACAGTTTAACTCTTAAACTTAAACACAAATTGTTGGACGCAATAAAAAAAACACTTAATTTAGTGAACTGAAGTGTATCGGCACAAAACACCTTAAATGCAGTTGTGGTTCTGGTGAAAAGTCCCTGTGAAAAGTGTTTATGTATTTGTGACTTCAGTTGGCGACTCATATTTAGCTTTGTGCAACATGTTGTAGCGGCCCCTTCTATTAAAATTCTTCATGGCAGACATCACTGAGCAGACTAAACATATAGGTTTGTCTTGAAATTCTATGAACAGATATCTCCCTACAGAAAAACAAACAAAAATAAAATATGTGTATCGGTGGGGCAAAGCCGCATCGTGGTGCCCATCCCTGGCCTAAAACATAACAAGATGGGATATGATGTAGTTTTGGACAAAGTCTGATTTGCTGATTCTGTCTTTGTGCTTCAGTTTCTCTTTGCACAGACACTGATCCAGACAATCTTTCTTACAGCTATAATGACTTGCCTCATGGTTTTCTAGCTAAATTCTATGCTTCAGGTTTTAATGTGACTAATCACCACTTATAGGTAACCATATGTGTCTGTAACCTTTGTCTTTGACCTTTTGATACCTGCCTCTTAATGCTGTCCAACATCTATGACATCACAGGTCAGGTACGAGTACCTGTCTATTTTCTGACTCGACAGCCAGGCTCTAGTATGTCACGCCTGCCCCCTCCCTCCTGCCACCCTCGTGGAAACAGCGTGAGATAAGGTGCAGGAAATTAACTTACCCAATCCCATCCTCACTCTCCTATCTGAAAATAGAAGTATCTCCATTATTAGTCACAGCCTCAAATGAAAGAGCTCTGGACAATTGAGATAATGTATTTCCCAGGGACCAGAGCTGCTGCGTTGTCCTCTGGTGACTAATGTAATTGCGTTTCCATTGACCTGTTGGCACTCGTCTTTGAGTGTTGTCCAACATCTGGCTCATCCATGACATCACAGGTCATGGCCCCGCCGCTGTCCATTTTCTGACGTGACAGCCAGGTTCTTCTGGGTCGGCCACACCCCCTTCTGGTAACCGCATGAGATAAGGCAGAGGGAACGCCATCAAAGCGCTCAGAGGCCATGCCTATTAGCCGTATATAACTCTCCAGCCCCGCAGAGCCCGGTTGTTGACACTGTAGCGGCCACATTAATGAGCATTACACGGCCATTGGTTTTTACAAGCACTTACAGCCATTAAGCTCATACATCATATCTGTGTGCTCAACAGTACACTTTCTGATAGCAACAAGAGTTATTTGCAGTGACCTAACAACTTTTCCCCTCATTTATTTCCACTCTGCTTCAATTTGTTGCTCTCCTTTACTTTTTTCTTCCGCAAATAGTCTTTTTACTTCCCACCCTGCGCTCTTTTCTCTCTTAGTCCTCTTTTTTTTTTTTACTCATTTTCTCACTTGAGATGTTTTACTGGTGAAAACCTATTATTTCGCCTCATCTTCCACCCTCCGCTTACTCTTTCTTTTAGTTACAGTGTTTTCTTTTTAAGTGACGCTTTGAGGGGATTTAACCGTGTCTCTATGCGCAAAAGCATATTTTTTTTTTCTTCCAACGCCGGCTTTTTCTGCCTCCTTTGCTGCAAGCAATAGTCACCAGAGATCAAATTTCTTTTTAAACTTCGTCAACGTACCACCTTGATGAAGTTGGAGAGGTGGGGTCTCTGCTGTTTTTATTTCTCTGTGGAGCCGCCAGGAAAATAGATATGTTTAGAAAGAAAGGATGTGAGTTATTCTCAGCTGTCGAGCTGTTTACCGACTCAACAGAGGGTCAGATGATCTGCGGGATTTAATTGTCAGTTTCTGAGGCATGATAAGTCTTTGGGTTTTAACTCAAGATTAGCTGTGGTTCCAGATAGATTTTATATTTCACCATGCTTTTTTTTCTGCTTCTGTGAAGTCCAGTTTGACTCCATGTGAATAGGGCTTGTGTTCTGATGAAACTTAACTCAGCTGCAGCGCAAACAAGTATATCAACTGATAGACACCTGCTATAAACACAGCAGTGCCACACAGTGTCGGCCTAACGCTGTCAACATTTTCAGCGCATTAAAATTACAGCATGTGAACGTTTCCGGCAGCACGCTTTGATTTTCAGCAAAGAAGAGATCTCCTAAGATGACTGAAAGGATAGTCTGGGGGAATCTAAGACTGGCAAACCAGAAGAAAACAAAATCAATACATTAAAGCTTTGTGTGCTAAAAGCCAAAAGAGACAGGTTTTGGGCAATAAAAGCTACAGGACTCCACTTAGCAAAACTGCTGTGAAATTAAAGCTGATCTCAGAGGACGTGTAGTGGTTTTCTCACAAAACGAGGTTAAACGCTTGAGGTGAAGCATGAAACACCAGCGTTTCACTCATAATGATGCAAAAGTTACGCAATGTTGGGAGAAGAAGAAGAACAGGGCAGGGGATGGTTCGCAAGCAGAGAAAACTTTATTTAATTTATTTAGACGTGTTTTATGTTATTGGTCTGTTGTGTTTCCTGTACTAGTGCTAAACGAAACAAATAGGTAGTTCTCACTTTCCAACCTCAAATTTAAGTCTTTGTGGAGGCAGATTAAAGAAAAAACTGATTAAGTTCTGTTCAGGTTGAGTCAATCATAATGAAAATTTATAAATATTTTCTGAAACAAAACAAAAACTTCTCATTCTTGACATTAAAAAGTTCTCCAGAACATCATCTGATAATGTTTTGACAACACAGATCATGAGATTCAAGCTCAACAAATAATACACAAGTATTACTTTTGAGGCCAAATAAAATGTCACACATTTGCACAAAAAAGAAGAAAAAAATTGCCAACCAGTCACTATTCCTGTATGTTATTTTCACTTTGCTGCGCTTGGAGATTTTATTCATGTTCAAACGTGCTGTAAAAGAGATGTGGATAAAAAAGAACCAGTCTCCTTTTGGCGTCACATACATTCAGAGGGTTTGCTGTCCATGTGTGCTGTCCATGGTGCTGATCCTGTCATCGTTCTGCCTCATGGGCTCAGAGTCTGTGTCATTTATACCTTTAATAAGAAAGCATGCTATAGTCCTGACATCTTTTTAGCTTTTCCAAAGAAACATAATGTCTGCTGTCTGCACATAAATGAGATTAGTTAAGCATTGTCACCTCCTAATGCTCTATTTTCCATAGATGCTAATGCTCCATCTTCTCTAAATACTGTCATAAGCAGTATTTAATTACATATGATCTATTCTTTAAACCTCTTTTTTATAAATATCCTCCTCTCTCTGCTGCAGCATCCATTGTAGCCCAGAAGTGGTGGTGCCAAATGCAGCCCTGTATGGACGGAGAGGAGTGCAAAGTTCTGCCTGACCTGACTGGCTGGTCATGCAGCACCGGTAACAAAGTCAAAACCACCAAGGTGAGGTTACCTGTCTGGAATGAGCTATTTGTAAGCATCTTTGTCCGCATGGCATGTTTTTCTCTCTTTACTGCCTAAGTGATTGACAGATATCAGTGGTCTGTACATATTATTCATGATGTCTGTTTTGTATCTTTCTATAAATATAAAATTGGCCTTTGGTTTAAGTCTCTCCTCCTTTTGTTTCTAAGCAACTGCAGTTGTCCCAGAGCCATGAGCACCTTTTCATTTGCAGCAACAGCCCAGCATGTAGTTCATCCGTGTTCACATCAAAACATCCTATAAGATTAAAGGCCTGCCATTCCTTGAAGGATTGCATATTGTTTCTCTGCTGCCTTTCATGCCAGAGTTTTTCCACTAAGATCATTTTGTGATGAAAATTAACCCTTAGGGGCAAAGATGTATAGTCTGTTTACCTCTCTGAGCAAGGGGGAAACTAGCATTAAAATGTAGGAAAACAAATTATTTTCAGTGTTGGGTGAAAATTTTCTTCTAATTTTTATATATATATATTACATAATTAATATTTTGTATCTACAATAGTTAGTACAAACAGTACATGAGTTGCAGATTTTACTGTTAAGAATTAATTTAAAAATTGGTACATGGTAAAATGGTTGGTAATTAATAATAAACAGTTGTATTTTAAATAAATGTTACAAATTTGTTAATTCCTACAAATCTGTCAAAGATATTTACATAATGCAGTGAATTATAAATGTTACTGATTGAGATTAACATAAACAATGTCTTATGTTTAAGTATTAGTTTCCTGCTTTATTAAAAAAAACATACATTCTGTCCTCCTTGTTCCTTAGCAGGGTGGGGGGCGGGGCTTCTCAGGTCTCCAGTCCACAGACAAAGAGACAAACAACTATGCACACTCCTTGTCACACCTAGACTTGTACAGAAGAGTTCCAAAAATGATTCAAACTGAGAACATACACAGAACTGAGAATTGCTGCACAGAGTTCAAATGACTTATTATTAATAATAATGCTTTATCATATCTGCCACAGTAAATTATTGTAATACTTATCTTGAGGAGTCCTGAAATTTATGATGTAATCAGGCAGTCAAATGTTCACATATACTCATTTATTATTATCAACACTATCATTAAAGGTGATTCATGCAAATAAGTAGCTCTTTGTGTTACTCAGTACCACTGAAGTAGCTTTTGGTCTGAAAATGGTTGGCGATCCCTGCGTCATCTTTTCTATGTCAGCTAAGAGACAAACACAGGTAATGGCAAAAATGTTTCACAATGTGTAGTGCTCTGAGTATTTGTTGTGAATGGTGCTCAGCTACTCCCACACCAAACTTGATTCATTACATTTGTAAAATTCTTCCATTTTTCTCTTGGCTAAGGTTATTTTGCTGTGACAGCCATTTGACTCCAAATGTTAATAAATTGTAGCTGTGCATCCAATTTTTTTCCAGTTTACTGAAAGTTTAAAATCTGTCAACTGGTTCAGGAGATATTTTGCTAACTCTACAGACAAACAAGCAAACACACACATCTACACTTGCACACACACAGACATGGGGCTTTTCGCACTAAAGACCCTATCACACATTTTAGACAACTTATTAAACTTTTTTATGCATAAATTCCTAATAAAAGTTATATATTTGATCAATTTGTTAGCATTACAAGATGCACATGCCTAGAAGAGACTTCCAATTATTTTTTATTTTAATTCCATCTTCAATGTAAATGTCTTTAAAGGTGTATTCACACCAGGAAAGTCCTTTGGTCCACTTGTTTGGTCTGGACCAAATAGCGGATTTTATTTTTTTCCTTTGGTGCAGTTTGCCTTCACATTGTGCTTTTTGCAAGTGGACTATAATTTATAAACAAAGCCATGCAGGTGATGGTCATTGCTCCCATTGGACAGAAATGACGGGGGCAGGACTGATCTCAGACTCAGAAATAAAGATAGTGTTAATACAACTGACTATAAAGAATATCAAGAGCAGCTCATTCAGTGGTGGTTTTGCGATGAAATACTGATAATTTTGGGACAGCGTTGTCAAATATGTGTCGCAATTTAAAAGAGACGAGATGCTCCCCATTCCCTGACTCACAACAACTCATTTTTTGTAGCGCAGTGTTAGAGTTAGCAACAGTGAAGGGTTAATATTGCTTAGCAATGGTAGCTCGTGAAGTCCAAAAAGGCATATGTTTCCTGTAGTTGGTTCGGTTCAAGACCGGTCTGTATTCACACCAGAAGCAAACCGCACCAGAATTCATTTGGAAGCGAGCCGAGACCACCTCAAAAATGGGTCTCGGCCCAGTTGTTTGATCTGCACCAGAGTTCACATGAGTGTATTCACACCTGCATAAACAAACTCCGGTCTGTTTAAAGTGGACCAAATGTTTCAGGTGTAAATACCCTAAAATTTTCAGAAGTTATAGTGTTACAGGGCCTTAAGCAGCGAGGAATAAAACTTGTAGACTAATACGCAATAAACTACCTTCAACTTCCGTTTTCTATGTAAATGGAAAATATACTGAAATTAATAGTTAATTATTGACTTGTGAACAAACTTTCAACCTCTGCTTCTTCCATACTTAGAAAGACTGTACATGGTATTCTTTACATAAATAAAAATAGTCTCGTAAACTAGAAGCACTCAGAGTGCAAACCTCCACAGACAGACAGACAGACAGACAGACAGACAGACAGACAGACAGACAGACAGACAGACATATGCAACCAAAAACATTACCTGGCGGAGGTAACAAATGCCTTTATCTTTGTATGTCTAGTTAAATCTTCATTGAATCCAAATATCTATAAAAAATGACAAAGAATAACTAGAGTGAGTCAACAGGCAAGTTTCTGAGCGAGCATCATTTGTGACGCTGCTGTAGTTGCGTGTGCATTTTTGTACTTTCTGTAAAACGCCAGGTAAATTGAAGTCGTTCAGATGAGATAAATTGATTTAAACGAGGGTCCTTCATGGCCCTCTGTAAGCAGTTGAAGTGTGAAAGTTAATTTGGGGGACTGACGACCTGGCTGCGTGTGCGTCTCGGCCTGGCGCGCGCGCCGTCGTGGGATTGAGCAGGTGCCTTTATTTACAGGTGAAATATAAAAAGAGAAACAGTTGGAGGTGAGCGCGGCGCAGGCGCTGTAAGAGTAATTGCCTGGATGATGGCACAACAGCACAACATCTGTCGCGTTCATTAGAATGCATTATGGCCGGGGCTTTCCACAGAGGCTGTACAATTAAGAGTCATAATTAAATTGGTGAGTGGGCTAGACGGAGGAGCAGAGGCACTCCGGAGCTCAGTCGCAGGCAGAGGAATTAATGACCCTGAGCCTAACACCAACTCTGGGAGCGATAGGTGCAATCATCTTCATGCTGTTGCATGTTCCCATTTCAGTTTTTCAACTTTTTTTTTCTCTCTCACTGTTTTGTCCCTTAAACCTTACAGGCTGATCAGCTGGCTGCATCGGCGGACATTAATTGTGCATTAGCGAGATGTTTAGGGGCCGGGGAGCAGTTACTTGGAGACTTGGTGGCAGATGTCACTGAAAATAGTTGTGTTGAAACATCGATTCCCTGGCAACTGCTCACACAGCTGCGCATTGTGGCTTTATTTATTTATTATTATTTTTTATTCTGCAGCTCTCTCTCTCTCTCCACCCGTGACCTCCTTTCACCACCTCAGCATCTTATTCATCACCATGAGCTGTGTCTGTCCATCTTTTTCTCTCACTCCCACACTGCGTTGGCGTGCAGCAGAAAAGATGCACGGACTGCCTCGCCGAGGCACCACAAACCTGTTTAACAGCAACAACAACAACAACAACAACAACAACAACAAAAAAGACGGCACAGAGTTTAAGTCTAGTATTTCATACGTCTAATATTACAAACTTTTATTGCATTTTCAGGGCTGGAACATGAGAACTGAAGGTTTTAATTTATGAACATATCAGTTTATTTTAAATGGATTCAGATTTACATCTGGAGACAGAAAACAAAGTCTTCTCATCTCTGACTCCTGCTTTCAGCCCAACAGCAAAACGATATACCAATGTAAACATCACAATACGAAGCTAGAAACAGGTTTTTGACATTTTCTCCTATTCTCTTTCACACAGAAACATTTATTTAATATGTGGAATGCTGAATAAAATCTCGCTTTAATCTTTGGCAGTGGGCAGTCATGTTTTGCTTGTGTGTGTGTGTATGTGTTCAGGCAGGTATTCTGTACTTTGTGGGGACCAACTCCTTCCAAAGTGGACATCCCCATGTGGGGAAATGCCTCTGGTAGGTCAGGGGTTAAGTTTAAGACTATGGTATGAATTGATAAGTGGTTAGGTTTAGGGTAAAAGCCCAAGATTAGGCTATAGAAATGAATGGAAGTCAATGCAAAGTCCCCATAAAGATACCAGTACTAGAATATGTGTGTGTGTTTGTTTGTATTGCTGGCAACATATCACATGAACCACTGAACAGATGTTAGTAAAACGTCTTGAACAAAATCACCAGCTTATTAACAGGTAGAGCAGGGGGGTCAAATTCAGTTACACAAGGGGGCCAAAATTTAACACTTGGTCCAAGCTGAGGGCCAATTTCTGTAAATATGTATTGAAAAAAATGTTATATAACAAATTATTCTTGTAAAAATACAAATTACCTTTTCCAAATTATGCTTTATGTAATGTTTAAAACAAACATAACCTAACAGATAAAGAAAAATCATCATTTCTCATGCTTTACTTTTTATGAACAAGTTTTTCCTTTATTTCTTATTTTATAACAACCTGGAAAATCAAGTATAAAAGGAAAACCCTCATTAAAAATCCAATTATTTGACAGTAAAATAAAAAAAGAATACAGAAAAAGATAACTAAAGACAATTCTCTGATGCTCTTTCCTCACCAAAATCAAAGATTACAGAAAAATTGACTTGACTTGAAAGTTGGCCAGCTGTCATGAAAAGAATTCACTAATTATAGAGACAAAAAGAGAAACTATAAAGCTAGTATTAACTTTTGGACCATATAAAATGGTAATGAGGGTTAAATTTGGCCCACAGGCCTTGTTTTTGACACATGACGTACGGTAAACAAGTTGCCACAGCTATAACTATACTATATAACTTAATTACATTTACAGAAATGGATTTTAATATAGTGTGATTATATACAGCCATATTTAAATTATACTTTTAGTTCCAACACATCTCACATGTTACAATATCACATATTTTACAAGGTTTGACCAAAATGACTATAACTCCATCTTTATTAAAGTGGTGAGCAGGATGCTTCCTTCAAGTAACCCTAGGCCTTTAATTCACTCCATGTTATTTCTCCCACACTGATTCTATTCTTTTATCACTTGTATTGTTTCCTTTTTAGGTTACACGATAGCAAGAGAGCCCCCGAGCCGTACAGGGACCCGGAGAAGGGTGGATGACTCAGACAAGCTTACAGTACGACGGTGGAGAGAAAGGACCGCTGTCAGGACATCTGTCACAAACCAAATGGATAAAATGTACCCATCAGAAACTATGTGCACCATTTGGAGCCACACATGCAGTATATTTATTGAACTTTCTGATGAGCCGACGGGACTTCAATCAGGGTACACGTAGACAACAAAGCTAATCCTATTTTCTAACAAAAGTCAGTGTGGATTGATAAACACTGATGAGGCTTTTTAAGCGATATATTTCAGCCAAACATTTGGGTTTGGGTGTGAAACGTTAGCAAAAAAGAAAAAAACAAAATGGCGGATCTTCTGATTGTGTTGCTGGATTCGGTCGAAATGTAGAACTCATGCTGGAAACTCTGGACATGTTTTGGGAACAATGAAACCGACATAAACTCATGAGTAGAAAATAGCAAATTAGAATCAGCTGCTCTCGTGGGTCGAGTCACTACCATGAAGACTGTTTTTGCAGAAGTCATTTAGCAGTTCCAATTAGGGGACTGCAGTAGGACCATAACAACATATTAAAAATTTATGTAGGATATTTGCACTAGTCAGAACCATTTGGGAATGTTTTGTTTTCCAAGCTATCGCACATGTTCTGCTGTGGATCTCGAAAAAAAAAGAAGAAAAAAAAAAATAACTTGGAGGTGAGCGTTTTGTAAAATGTCTGACGTTTGACGAACTGTAGATAAATATGCATATCATACCAACTAAATTTGAGTAGTTATTTGTTATGAACGGCTCAGACCCTTGAGCTTTGCTTTGGTGCAATCTGAACTTGCACAGAGCGCGCCGCGTGTCTCGTTTTTGCTCCGACACATTTATGAGCTCGGCCTCGGAAGTTATGTATCTTTGATGTGTGATGTTTGGTCTGCGGCGTCTTTTATGTCAACAGTTTTTAAGGAGGCTCATAAATGTTCGAGCAAAACAGTTGGTTTTGTCTTTATGTTACTATTGATTTAAAGCATTTTTTCCCCCTTCTTCAAACGGTTAAAAGCACTGTAAATACAAAGCACTTATATTAATAGATTTTTTTTGTAGCTATCTTTATGAGGAGATTTATGTTTCTGTGCTCAACGTTTCCCATTGATTGCATCCAGAATTGCAGTAAATCAATGATTCTGTGAGATGTTCTGAAATAATTGCAGCAACTAATGCCAGCTTTGCAAACCTGATTGTTTCTCATCCACAGAGTCTCATCGTTACTGGGCTCAGCTTCCACACGTCTTCTCCCTGTTCCGTTCCTTTAAACTCCCTCTCTGCTTTTTCTCCACCGCCACTGACAAAATGATGATGCTAAAAAAGTTTTGTCCAACAGACTTGTCTCACAAAATCTTTTCTTGAACGTGAATGTGTCTTTTTTTTTCAGCGTCACACTTTGAAAAGGAAGTTTTCTCATCCAAATTTTTTTATTTAATTTTTTCGTTTTGTTCCCCTCTCTCACACGGTTTCCGTCTGTGATGTGTGAATGTGTTGGGTCAGCATGCCCACAGTGAGCCTGCTGGGGCCCTGCTCCTCTGTGACTGAGAGCCTCTACTTTCAGACATGCTGCCTTGTGAGCTATGATAAATCTTTGGGAGCCGAGCCGCTGACTCTCCAACTCCAGTGCTGAGCTCTGAGCCGGTGGGAGCTCGGGGACAGCGGGGGCTACCGGTGGCAGGCAGCTCCACTCTCTCATTACCGAGAGGCCTGGATAGCACTGGGCTCCTCCTGGGACCACTGACATGGAATATTTTTAGGCTTATGGTGCAGCACTGCTGTTAGGCTAGTCACACCACACTGCCCTCTTTCTTTGAGCAGTGTCTCAACAACAATAGTCTATTTAGAGGGAGAACACAATCACATTCTGCAGCAACACTCATGCAGAAAAAGAAACACAACTTATGAATGTCTTTTTCACTGCACAGACTTAAAGTGCGAGAGGAATCAAAAAAGAAAGTGGCTTCTTTTATTACACACGATGCTCGTTAAACATTTTCCAGTCTCTGCTGTGTAATTCTGGTTTCTTTGCTCCCCTTCTAAAAAAAAATGTTCTGTGGATGAGCCCTATGCCCCCTCCATCCTACATGTGTTGCTGCAGCAAAATCAATATTTGAGGACTATTTGCTCTGCGCTGCTCCCTGGTGGCTGGGGTTTGGCGATGCAGCTCCATCTGCAGTTTCAGTCCAAAAGACAGAGATTCACGTCTCCTCTGGGGTCACCGATGTATTAAAGTGGAAAATCTGCAGAGTGCACTGTACATTGTATCTGTGTTAGCCGCGCGGCGCTGCAGCAGAGCACACGCACCCTCCTCCGTCCTCTGCCAATTTAAAAGAAAAAAAAAAGAAAAAGGGAAATCGACTGAGCTTTAAATGCCTGGAGGTATCTCGGAGAAATTCACATTACCATATCCACTTTTAATGAGATGTTACGTAGCTCGCAAATTTAGCAGACATGAGTGAAAATCCGAAGGTCTTTACATTGCCCATTTCATGTAGAAAATAAGTTTTAAAGGCAAAAATCATACTCTGGTGCAACCCTTCAATCAGGGTTACACCAGAGGAGTATTAAAAACTTTCAGAAAGAAAAAAAAATATATATATATATATATTTTACTACTTCTCAGTTCTGTCTGAAATGATCCATTTTGCTGCCATCTTGCTTAAAATTATGCAGACGCCTGGTGTTTTGGTCATTCCACAAGGGAAACATAATGTCAACACAGTGCTGTTTATCCCTCCGCTGCAGACTTTATATTAAACAGTAAGTATAGCTTTAGAGAAAATGACACAGGAATAGCATTAGATAGAATTGTACAGGAAATGAATCATTCATATGCAAACATAAATATGTACTTTATTCATATCTCTTTGACTTAAACTGTTTGCTTAAAGTCACATTTGCAGTAATGTTGACTTCCATACCACAGGTTGCACAAAAGCAAAAATAAACTTGCACTCTTTTCCCTCAGTTTTGGCACTTTCAACCATTTGCTAGGTCAAAAATGACAAATATAAATGACAAAAAAGGGCTTCAAATCTTATTTTCTTGCTGAGTTATCAAAAATGGCAAATCTTTCAGTCAGTTATAGTGACTGAGTGGCTTTAAGAATAGACACAAACCAGCCACCTGGATGACAATAGGCTAAAAAAAATGGTTTCACAGTGTCTCTAAAGGGACAATTTAGTTTAAAGTGGGGTTCTGTGAGAACCTATGAGTAGTAAACATCTAACCTGAAGTAAAAAGCAGGCAAAGGTTATCTCAGCTTGGAGAATCGTTGCTACTGAGCAATAAGACAGCACACACCAGCAATCACCTGCTGGAATGAGAATGGTCCAATCCTGCATTGTGATTGGACGTGCAAATACTTTAGGTGAGGAAAAATGAAAGTAGTATTTTCTGGCACTGTATCTATACAAATGACCCATATAAACTAAAGAAGTGACTCTACGAGCAACAAATAGAGCTCTGTGGTGTTCATTTCCTATCAGATAAATTTAATTCTTCATTTTTCAGGCAGATTAAAATCTATTTGTCTCCTATATATGTTATACTTAATACATGCTGATATGAACTGATACTGAGACTAAGTAAATGTAACAGTCTCAGAACTTGTAACAAATTTTGGCAAGGGAAGAGCTCAGAACTCAACTGAAAATGAGCCTAATGAGTTTATTAGAATCTATTATCATTCTCTTATTAGCGTCTGGTGGCTAGTTGTTTTAGTAAGTCTCTGATAAAGGAAGCTGGAGATTTGATCATGTCTGATCAGAACCAGGGACCTAAAAAGGCTAAACAACCTGATAAAGAAGGCTGGTTCTGTTCTGGGGATGACTATGGAATATCTGGAGATAATGGTGCAAAAAATAATTTTACAAAAAAATCAAGAACATTGTGGACAAACCCGACCATCTTCTTCTTCCGACTGTCATAGAAAAACAGATGGAAAAACAGTCGGAGGCTTCTTCAATTTTATTGTAATACAGACTGCTACAAAAGATATTTCCTGCCCACAGCCATCAGCATCTAATAAGTCTTTAGTTAAATGAGTCACAAAGCTTAATTTCCCTCTGGGATCAATGAAGTATTTTTGAGATGAGTTGAATTGAATCTTGATCAGATCCTGCTCTAGCTAAATGTTGTTTACATTATCAATACAATCAATTTTTAGGCAGAATGTTTGGTCCTCTTCTGATCTTCTTCTCAGTTCAAAAAGATAAGGTCAGGTGACACGTCTCGAAGAAGCTTCACCATATACAGCTCCTTTGCATTTTTTTAGCATAATTGAACAAATCTAAATTAACTGGTAATGGGTCAGTTTTTATGGGTCAGTAAAGGTGGACGATACTAGCAATTTTGATATCAATCCAATACCAAGTAAATACAGGGCTATTTTGTGATTTTGTATTAACTAACCATAACAAAACAAAACAATGTGCAAAATAACAAAAAATAAGAAAAAATGTAACAAAACTATAAATATAACAATGTCAACAACACAACATAATACAACTTTCAATGCACTCATGAAGAGGCCTAATAACTTAAGTCAGTAGTGCACATAAACATGGCCAACTCTGTTAGCTCCTCTATAATAAATTCTTGTTCATTCTCCAAAGTGAGTTCAATTTAACTGCTGTCTACTGCAGGTAGGACACTTACTACTCATACAATCTCCACAGAACTGCACCTAAAAACCAATCCAAAGATAATAACAGCAAACAAACCTTTAAAGAAAAAAAAAAGAAAAATATTTTGACTACAAACAAGGTTTTTCAAGTTGCTTTGCAGCATTACCTTCTGTGGGAGAACAGTGTAACTTGCAGACTTTATATGCTTAAAACGCTTCTTGACACACTGAAAGTAGAGTAAGAAAAATAAAACAAGAGTAGCATGATCTCTTTGAACTCTGCCTTCAATACCCTTATTAGTTAGCTTCAGAAATAATGAAAGGAAGCTGTTACATGAACTGTGGTAACAGACAACATTATTTACTGGTAAAAAGAAAAAAAGTATGAAAATGAGATTGTATTAAACTGAAAGGGGTTGTCTGCAGTGTGTCAGTGGGGAGCCTAACTTCAAACATAGCATCGGGAGTGGAGGCTTTCATCTCCACTTGTTAGCGACTGGTGGGACCCAGAGGGCAGGAGTCGTAAAGGCAAACAAACAGCAGGAAAGAAACTCTGGAACGTAATGAGAGGACAGACAGTTTGTGCAGGAGTGGAAAACAGAAGAACAATGAGCTGAATGGAGAAAGAAAAAAAGAAAAACTGACTTGAAGAGTGTTCAAGAGAGAGAGAGAGTGTGAGGAGTATTTTAAGTATGTCTTTGTTTATTTACTTGCCTGGGTTGTTTCCAAGAGGATTCACGCGTCGTCAACCTAAACGCCTCAGCAGTTGTTGAAAATTTGCTCAATCAGAGATTATAGAGAAAAGTAAAAAAAACCCATAAATAATTGGAGGGAACTCTGTTGTCTTGGCTGATGCATCATCTTTTGTCTCGTCCAATTTGTTTTAGCCTCCAGTCATTTCCAGGAATGAAAAAAAAAAAAAACAGTTCAGGATTCATGTTCAGTGAGAATAGTAATCTTCACATGAAGTGAGGCTGTCAGAGGTAGAGAGAGGTAGAGAGGTGTGTGACAACTTGAGTCAGCAACGGAAAAAAAAGAGGATTGTGATTGTAGAAGAAACAGACTCTAATGCAGACTTCCTGAATCTGACACTGATTTAATACCGCTTTTGGTCTGATTGGTGTCATTATCAGAGCTGGTGGCAGTTCTCATCTCAGTGCTGTCACTCACTTCAGAGAGAGCAAATCAAATCAAGACACTCCTTTCTTCATTTCCACTCGTTTTATTCCAAACACTATAACGTCTATTCAATTAAATAGGCTTACCTTTTCACAAAACCCATTATTATAATTGTTTTCAGGCCGTTTTTATTTATGCCTCGGCTCTCTCTAAACCACAAGTGCATTTTGTTTACAGTGCAGCACTTTAAAATAGAACAACATGGTCATAAGGTTTTATTGCCAATCACAGCTGGTTGGGTAATGATGTGGGGATTAATTGCATTAACTCATGTCTATTACCAAGCATAAAATACGTGTCAAACCCATCTTAATACGGCCTATTAAGATTCAATGAAACCAAGAAAGAAAAAACAAGAAAAAAGGGCACCCAAACAATCCAAAGCGACTTTAGTATTCATTTTGCGGCAGGTCTGCAACGGGCTGATATTGACGGTGGAGTGAATGAGGGATTCATTAACCCCCCCCCACACACACACACCCCACTCACCACTTCCTCTCGCTGAGCCGTTCCTTGCTGCGTCGTCAAACTCACTTATCTCTCTGAAGCAATTAGCCACTGGAGGCTCCATTGACCTGAGCCTTTGTTAGACTAACGGGTTACATTAGCATGGCCGTAGCCTGGCAGTCTTGGCAATGTGTGTGCCGCTGCCAATGTGAGCAGCACTGATAAAGAGGAGCCCTGCAGCATTTGTGTGTGTGTGTGTGTGTGTGTGTGTGTGTGTGTGTGTGTGTGCACGGTTGTGTTTGTTTGACCAGATCCAGTCATTTAAGGATAACTGGCATTTAACATTATCACAATCTTTACATGTGTGTATTTCATGTTACTGTCGTGGATGTACAGTATTTGTTGTATTTCTTGCTTAAAGTTATAGTTTCGGTCTTTTGAAGTAGAGTTTTATCTTACGTGTTTATAAGTGCTTGTGTAACCGTGGGGTGGTCAGTTTGTTCAGAATCTCCCGGGATATCTGCTTGTTGCCTTCACCTCTCTCTAGGAAGCATTTGCAAGTTCTGTCTTTCCCAAGGTCACCAAAAAAGGTTGGACCACGGTTTTATCACTGCTTTTGCCATGTCGTTGTATCGCACGCTTGTATTCCAAAACAAAAGCGGCCCGCTCCAGGAAGAAGTTTACACAAGTAACGCCTTTCCTCTGTCAATCAATCCAAGAGCTAATGCACGGGCAGCATTTTGCTGACGTCAAAATCATAAGCACGCTGTACTCTTCCTACCCGCTTAGAACCACCGGAGAGGTACTAAAACTGCGGAACCTAATGGAGACACATTCGGTCAAGGCTGAAACTTGACCTTGACCAGAGCTTCATACAGGCACGCCGGTGGAGAAGGGAGACAAACAAGACAACTATTTGCACGTTCACTAAAACATACTGGAAATTTATAGTTACCAATGAACCTTATATGCATGTTTTTAGTTTGTGGGAAGAAACCAGAGTATCCAGTGAAAACCCAGGTGTGCAGAGAGACAAATTATTTACAGAAGTTAGATTTGCAAATAATCCTAAAATTTGTAAATGTAAAATATGTAAATAATTATGTAATGCAAAGCCAAATTGCATTGTAAATGTTTATGAAATAATGATTTCCAAAACAGCTATAAAAATTTTGAGATTGGAGTTGTTTTAAAATTGCTGCAAGTTACCTTGGTCTGAGCAGTAGGCTACCTTTCAGTCTGTCAGCTCTGTCAGATTTAAAGTGTATGTATTTTTTCAAATTAGGGTCATCCAAGGAGCTATCTTCAACAGATAAGATATGTGCACAACCATAGTGAGAGACAGAGAGTACAAATACCCACTAGGTTGTTTTGCAACTCTATCGCAAGCTGAGATATATGTAATCCACCGGAGTGTGGCATCTTTCAAAGATCTTCAGTGTACACAGAAGGAAAATTCATCCTAACAGATAGCCAAGCTACTATTAGAGCTCTTCAAGGGCCACACTTTACATCATTACTGGCTTGGGAGTGTGACAAAGCAGTCAACCAACTAGGGAGAGATAGCAGTGTTACTGTTAAATGGGTACCAGGACATACTGACATTAATGGTAACGAGTGAGCTGATTACCTTTAAAAGTTGGCTGTCAGGACTTCATAGGACCAAAGCCTAATGTAGGTATCTTAACAACAGTCTGTAGGACTGCCCTACAGGCCTGGATCAGATGTCAGCGTTCAATCTGCTGGAGGGCGCTGATGGACTGCAGACAGGCACGGGAACTGATGAATGACCCAAATCTTACATTTGGAAAAGTTCTTGTTGCCCTGACAAGGAAATCTTTAAGTACACTAGTTGGAGTCCTAACTGGGCACAACTTGCTCAATCACCACAAAATGGTGATGGGACTCCATGACAGTGATCTGTGTAATGCCTGTGGCTCTGAATTAGAGACATCTTTCCACTACTTAGACCACTGCAAGTAGTCAAAGGAAAATAATCCGGGGACACTTTTATGGATCCCGAGAAGCTCAGAACACTGAATGTTTCTAACCTCAAGTCCTTCATCCGAGATACGCAAAGGTTTGAATAAAAATCAGTGTCTTTTTGGAGAGCAGTGGACCCACTTAAGGCCCTACTCATATGAGTTCTTTATCCATCCCCACTCACCATAAACCATAAAATATCTTTTTTTTTACTTAACCACATAAAAAAAGAAAAAGAAAAAACACTACAAAATGGCTAAACTATCTCCAACCTTAAAATTGTAATAATGGTTCAACTGATTACTATTTTAAACTTTTCATCACTATTAATATAAATTACATGCTTTTTTACTAACACTCTAAAAATCGGATGTTGAATTTACTTAATCATGTTATGTTACCTGGTTCCAATTAACTGAGTTGAGTAAATTCAAAGCAATATACCCATTTTCTAACCAAATGTGTATGTTGCTTTGAATTTACTCAACTCAGGTAAGTGGAACCAGGTAACATAACATGATTAAGTAAATTCAACATCTGATTTTTAGATCATAGATATTTATGGTTATTTGCAAGCTTAAAATAGTGACTATTACCATGTACCACAAATTTAACAATGGAATAAAGGTTTGAAAAGCAGCGTTTACTTTGATTTTCCAAACTAAAGTTTTGTAAGAAGCTATCTACAACAGGTAAGTTATTAATTGTTTACAAGCTTTTCACCAAACTCCACTTTAGAATAATTGAATTATTCCTTTAAAAAATGATAATAAAGTAAATCACACACATGCAGACACTAATAAACACACACATAGAAAATGGAAGCTGAATGTGATGTAACTGATAATGTTTACAGCAGCTATCAAACTAGTTAAATGCATTCTTACACTCAGTGTCTCTATTATGTTATGTGGTAAGCGATATATATATATATATATATATACTATATGCTACAAAAGTGACACATTGAATTTAGCCTGCTGAAACCTCAGGATAACACACACACACACACACACATGCACACACACACAGACACACAATATGATGGGTTGTAGTGGTAACAGCAGAAAAGCCTCACATGCTGTCTCAGCTGAGCGTAAAACTCAGGTCACATCCTGCTCTGGTGATTTTCACTTGGCAACAATGCTTTTGGAAATCTTTTTCATAATTTATAGAAATTGCACTTACGTTGCAGCAATGCTTCATGGCTGACAGCATGCAGTTCTCACACAACAGCAGCGTCCGCATCACGACGCATACACACGAGTTAAACTTTCAATTAAAAAAGCTCCCATTCATCCCAGGCAGATAAACATCCTGCGAGAGAATGTTACAGTGTTTGCACCGACGACAGCATGAAGCTAAACATTCCTGCATCGTTTCTAATTAATTGTCCAAGAGCACTGGTCCTTCTATATTTACCAAATTAATGCTTTGTTTTCATGAGAAATGTCTGTTGTCTTTTACGTTGGCTGGAAAACTGGTCTCCTCATAAATTTCTCTGGCAGGTGAGGTACAAAGAGAGAGAGAGAGAGAGAGAGAGAGAGAGCGAAGGGGACACGGCAAAAAAAAAAGGATGAAACGCACAGAAACCATTAGTTCCTCAGTTGTCTGTGAGCTGCTGCTGATTTTCACGTCTTTAAAAACCATCACAAGCAAAGAAAAGCTCACATTCAGCCCCGCTGTTGTACTTTTAATAGAATTCAGACTCGCTTTTCTTTGTTTTCTTTCTTTATTTTTTTCCACTTTCTTCTTGTTTGTATCTTTACTACATCAAAATGTGACAGTTTATTCAATTCATCATTATCCAAACTTGAATTAAAAATTAGATTTGTGTGGTCTTGTAGATACAATATCAGGTCAACTCTCCATTGATGATTGTTTCAATGTCACTGTCAGCTTTCTTCACACACTTTTGTTTTTCTTTTGACTGAACTGTTCAGAGTGAGACTGGAATTTGTGGGACAGACTCAGAAGCCCTCAGTAATGCTGAATTAGTCACTATGCAAATAACAAAAGTGGTCATGTTGTGAATTTTAAGAATGTATTTCTCAGTTAGGGAGTAATCAGAGCTATAGGCAACTTGTTCAACATTGTGACAGAATAATGCACTAAATTTGTTTGGAGTTAAACTTAGATAACTGACCCAAAAAAAACCCTAAAAAATCCCATTAGATAAGTGTAGCATATTTTTATTTAACCCCTTAACAGTCGCCCCTAAAATTCCTTAAAAACCTTTTGACATTTTTTATTTTTTGTAAGGGTGTCAAGCTAAAGGTAAGAACCGAAGGAAGTTGTAGGACACTCTGGTTTAAAAAAAACAACAACCCCCCCACAAACAAACAAACAAACAAACAAACAAACAAACAAACAAACAAACAAACAAACAAACAAACAAACAAACAAACAAAAAAACCTGGTAGCATCTAGAAATGTTTAAAGGCAGAAACCGCACTGTTTTTGCCCACCGGTGAAAAAAGACTGTACTGTTAATTCTTGTTTACAATGAAGTAATACTATTTAGACTTGAATGGATTCCTTGATGTAGTGCATATTGCTTAATCCATGCCTGGATTTTAAAGTAAAATCATTTTATGCTAAAAATGTACAGCTACAGTTTTTTGGTCTAATTAGTTTGTGCACAAACAATGCAACATTGTGAGATCTTACAAGTTAAGATAGCCCTCAGAAGTGTGGAGACAACCTCAAATTTAGCATAATATCTGTAGTACTTTTTGTGTATTTGCTGATGTTAAATAGATGTGGGCATCTTAAACTAGTCAACTCTCAAACTTATACATACATGGCACAAAAAGTAAATAAATTTGTGTTTGGTAGATTATTTGTTTGTTGTAAAAAGGCTTCTTGGTGAAAAATCCTATACTGGGCACCTGAGGGGTACCAGAAGCTCAAAACAAGCGTCCACAACAACAGCAAATGAAGCTGATTGGCAGAGAAGATTTGGCAATTTTTTCATGTACACAACCCACATACTCAGTTCTACTGCTCATCCCACAAATACATGCTCCTTACAAATGTGGCACCATATAAAAGGGAAATTAGCAGGCTTTCAAACATATAACTATACAATTTATTACCAAGAAGCATTGCTACAACTAAAAAAAGAATCTACCAAACACGTTTACTTACTTTTTGTGCAAAGTTTAGTTGAGTTTCATTCAAATTCATCCACAGACTTACAAACGATTACACACTAGTACACACAGACACAGACAAAAAAAAAATAATAAAAAAAATAAAATCCTCAGTGATAAATAAACACCAAAAATACATTTCCGAAATACTTCCAAAGAAATCTTGCTGCAAAACTTTCGGGTGTTTTTTGGATTGCCTGCAGAAAGAGAGGAACTTTGTGTATATTTTGTGACAAATGTATGTGTTTGGAAATGATGCTAAATGCCCACCAGCTCCTGCGGTACACTTTACTTATTTTCAGACACATCTTTGCACAGACTCATGAGCGTGTCTGCACATCTGCTGGGACTGGCAGCCAGATGCTGCGCCCTCAGCCAGACCGCGGCCCAGACGACAAGCTCCACAGGCAGCGGGGCTGGCGTATGTCACCGTGCTCCCCTGTTCACCGCCCCCCACACCCGACATCAGCTCGGGGCTCCGGCTGCCTCGGAGCCAGGCGGACAGATGTATCGTCAGCACCAGATGTGAGTGGTGGGGGATGGCCTAGTAGAGGTAAATAACTGTGTAATCAACGCGTGTGATCAGGAGGTGATGGGGGCTCAGCAGGCACGCAAACATTTACAATTGGCCAGGCAGTCCTTGTAAACAGCGGTGGTTGTACAAAAGAGTCAGGTTGAATAATTGATGGAATGTAAGAGGATCTGGCTTTAGGGGATTTTTGGAGCATTGATTCTATCTGGGAGGGAGGAAGCAGAGTGAGAAAGTGAAAGGCTTTCTTATTGCCAACCTTTATAAATGCTTCTCCTTTTCCTTTAGCCCCTACCTAAAAGCTAAGAGGATTTTATTCTTGCCAACCATATTTTTACCTGTCTGCCTCTGTTTTTTTTTTTTTACTTTTTCTGTCCGAAATGGTGGGAAAGCCATCATACCCTGACAACAGCACAGCCAGAAACAAAACAAAGCAGATGGCTGCCAAAAGCAAAAGAGGATAAAAAAAAATACAGAGATAACTGAGAGAAGTGTCAGAATTAGATGAATTACAAGAATAAAAGGGGAGAAATAAAACAAACAGAAAGAGAAAAGGGGGATAAAAAAGGAGGAAAAGTAATACTGTCGGTATAGAGAGCAACACAAGTCATTACAGAACATTTCATCTTCCTGCCTCTGGCACAAAATCTCAGAAAACAACTGATTTAAGTATTATGTTGTGCGTTTTACCTGCAAGAAAGTCATTTCTAACTAACTCTCACACAGCGTACATACAGGCTGTACATGCGGCAGTAACCCTTTCATCTTATCAGCTGCAGGGCTCATAGAAATGAGCTGATATAAACAAACTCACCAGCTTGGTTTGGAGCCATGTTCTCCGTCTGCCTGCACACACACACACACACACACACACACACACACACACACACACACACACACACACACACACACACACACACA
>JAUBOC010000138.1:20536995-20566445 GCA_032275365.1 Anablepsoides cearensis | reverse complement strand
GTTCTCAGTGGACTTTACACAGCAGCTTCTCCCTTAAAATGTCCCAGAATCTGACTAAAATACAAGCCCCTCCCCTTCTTGGTAATCTATGACATCGTGTGCATGGATGTGTGTTTTTGTGTGTGTCTGAATCCACAAGCTCGTACGGCTGGGTGTGTGTAAGACTATTCCCCATAAAGGAAAATGCCGTTGGTGGGTCAGGGGTTAAGTTTAGGACTAAAGTGTGAATTGAGTTTAGGTTAGTTTTAGGGTCAGGTACCTGTGAGGGTTAGGGTTGGTGGTCAGGGTTAGGCTGGAGAAAATAATGGACATCAGTGCCAGGTTCCCATAAAGGTAGCTGTACCAGACTGTGTGTGTGTGTGAGGGGTGATATGACAGTACTGGGCAGAACAGGGCGAGCCTCTGCAGCTCCATCTGTGGCCCTTCTGTTCCTCCACTAGCTGACCTTTGACTGTCTTTAGGTGTTACATGACAAGGATATCTGAGCCGTGGCCCTTTAGGGGTGCTAATAGAGCACACTCACTTTACACTGATGTGGGAATGTACATTAAGTGATCCCAGAAACAAAAAAAAATAATACTCACACCTTCAAGCAAAGGTCAAATGACTTACAGACTGTAAGTGAGTTGTATTGAAGTCTCTCTCTGGTAGTGAGGGCATTTTCTAGACACTATGAGTCACATTTGACACCGTGCGGAAAAAACGGAAAGAAGCTGCTTGGATTCAGCACTAATTTGGGTGTAATATCCCAAAGTCAGCCAATCTACTGAGGAGAGGAGAAAGAGAAAATTAAGCATCTGCTTCATTTCCCTAACTGGCCATAGCCACACTCATTATGAAAAACTATGCTCTTTCAGGGAGGCTTTTAGAAACCAGGGTCTTCACAGGAAAACACGCAGCTAGCCAGTTAAAGAAGTGGAGCAGGCTATAAAATCTGAATCACAACTCATCTCCATTCGTGAGAATCTCCTAGGGGAAATCACAAAGCAGATTAGTAACAACCAATGACCATTATTTGACAAAAAAAAAAAGTTCATAATATCAGATGGACCGATGCACCTGACACTGATTCTTTTATGTGTTTTCGATGAATATGAAAATCCCTCATTAACCTTCCAGGTTATGATGATGAGCTGCCGTCTTGGCTTAAACAAAGCTCCCTATCAGGCTGCTCCTACCTGGCGAGATTTCTGGGTCACTGCGTGTGAGAGCGGAGCTCACAGCGGAATGGGAGCCACTGTGTCACAGAACAGGTGGGGGAGCTGAGATTGTTGGGGCAATTACAAAGTTTTAAGCTGAAGAGGTAAGTGAGAGTCAGAGGAATCAATTACTTTGAATGGGGCAAAGTTCTAAAAATTCATTAGTGACAGCCTAATTACAGAGAAACAATGGGCTGATAATTACATCTGCAATAATTAATACACTTACTGTAAGGAGCGTTGAGAACACAGTCATCAGCTAATAGCTTATTACTGAGTTGATACAATCAGCCAGTCAGTAATGAGAGAAGACAGAGGCAGGAAAAGCAAAACGGGAATAATAGGGCCTGTCATTACAACATGTGAGGTTATTTGTTTCTGCTGTCTGACAGTTTGTCACGGACATCACTGATCAATACCAAATGAAGTTTTTCATACGTGTAAAAACTGACATGAGCTCACAAAAGATGTTTTACAAAAGGTTTGAAAAGCTGAAAACAAGTAAAACAGGGATCTGCGAACTTTGATTAGTCACAGTTGTCACTTCTGTCAGTGTTCAGATTGACCAAAGAAAACCCTGAAGATTGAGATGTTGAACGATCTTAAAAGGACAATACAAAAACGCCCAGAATGTTGACTTTTTTTTTCCAAGACCATGATGATAGACAGGGACTTGGTAAGGATGGGCGCATCAATGAGCCTATAAATCCTCCACCTGATAAAAATTGTCAATGAGGTCCCTGTCAAAGTGGAGGAAGCATTCATCAGTGGAACACCTTGGGGGGGGACTTCAGTGTTTATTAGATTCAAAGCACGTTTATCAAGGCTGTGTAGGGACAAAGTCATGACTGCATGTAAGAAAGCTTAGCTGCTGGTCTTCAAACAGAAAAACAGATCTTTTTTGTACAGCTGAGGTTAAATGTGCGCAGATTCTTTTGGTGGCGAAAACCAACATCAGTTTAAAAGGAGCCTAAATAATTCCAATAATTCCAAACTGAATTTTGATTTTTTATGCACAACATGTTTAGTATTTTATGCTTGCTTTAGTATTGTTAGTAGTCTTTTGTGCTTTATTGTTTGGTTTGTCCATTTTAGTTGTTTTGTTTTCTGTGACTGGTCGATGTTGTTGTTTCTGTTTGTGTTTAATGTTTGTGTCAGAAGTTACTGTATTTATATGTGAATAATGCTAAAAATTTAACCCCAAAAATCATCCAGAAAATTGGGGAGTTGTAGATATTGTAGCGTGAACCCTGATGTTATGTTCCAGAACTGAACTGAACTATTTTCTTTACTAAAAATGACTCTGTAGATACTGTATTCTGTTTCAGTAAGATTTGTCGTTCTTTAACACATAATCATGAATATACAGGTGTAATATTCTTCAAATTTAAGAAAAAACCTTTATGAAAATTTTTTTTCTTTATTTCAGTGTTGTCGTAAATGATTAAGGCCAATTTAAACTTAACAGCTAATGCAGATGTCGTTCTAATCATGAAGCGTTATAACAAAGGTCTAACATGTTTTCTCTGTCTTTATTTCAGACAAAGCTCTCCATGAGAGGCAGACTGACTCTGTCTGTGTTTAATTTTGAAAAGCTGTTGGGCAGAGATACCTTCACAATCTTATAGCCTTGAGAGAGAGAATAAAACAATCTTGTGATGTAGACACATAGGCTATTTTCAAGAGAGTTTGCTTCTTTCCGTCACTCAAGTCCTGTTCGTCTATTCGCACCATTTGTGTTTTATGTTTGTCCGTATTTGAGAAACAACACGGAACTCAGAACTAAGATTTTTAAAGCCAACATTCCAGAACCAGTTAAACTAAGAGTCCAAGAAAATTTTTTCTTGGACTTAAAAAAGCTTCAAGCCCACTGGAGGACTGTTTTTCCAAACTGGACCTCCCCCATCCACTCTCCAGCAACCTTACGGCTGTGGCCGACACTGTCCACCTGTGAGTGACCTCGGACCAACTCTGAGGAGTCAGAGTTCACCCAAGCTGCCCTACAAGCTGACCAGGTACCATCCTGAAGCTCAACCAAGGGTAAGGCCTAATGTTTAGCTGGTCCTGATCCTCATCGTGTACTTTTTCCTGACTTAGCAGCATTTTTTTATTTTAATTTAGAATAAGGTAAATTATATTTTTGAGCTCCTCTTTGCTCGGGTCCAAACTTCCTCACACCTGTAAAATAATTTGCCCTATAGCTTTGTACGTTATTTTATTCGCAAAGAGCTATCACACTGCATAACACAATAAGCAATGCCATAGAATGAGGCAGACGTGTTTAAGATTCTGGTATTTTTGTCAATCCATGTAATTTGAACCCACTAAAGGAGGATCTTTTTAATTGGTTGTTGCACGCTTGGCAGGTTGTGAACAGGACACCCAAGGCCATGAGCAGCAGGAGTATATACCTGCTCATTAGTTAGTGTTATGGCACATAGTGTATACAGGGAAAGTCGTAAACCAGCTCCTTATTACTGGTCTCGCACACATTTGCTTGTGTGAAATGATGCTGTCCACAGGATTACAGTAGGAACGCGAGGAGAACTCCGAAGATCAAACTGTCTGGCTTGTTCTCTGCTTCCTTGACAGATGTCAACATGCAAACATTTGTCCTTGTGTAAACCTCCAGTGATTTGTGTCTGTGCATGATGTAAACTGGAGGAAATATGCAACTCTTGACAGAATCTGAGAAGCTATTTGAAATGTAGTGTATTTCTGTGATTACAAATTCAGGTGGGGTTTTGAACAGTCTTTTCTTTTCTTTTCTTTTCTTTTCTTTTCTTTTCTTTTCTTTTCTTTTCTTTTCTTTTCTTTTCTTTTCTCTTCTCTTCTTTTCTTTTCTTTTCAGCACTGATTTGTTACATCAATATTACATGTGAAGTATTTATTTAGTTAAGCTGTCCAAGAGCTGCTGGTTAATAAGATTTGAATATGAGCCAAATAATTAGGTTTCTGTTTATTGCAAGTAACTGATTCTGTTATGATCCCACGGGTCTTTGATTATATTATTTTTCTTTATCAATGTGACAGTTTGTTCCAATGTTTAATGGATTCAAAAGCTGACCGCTCTTACAATGACACTAAAAGAACAAAGATAAATAAACAAAACTTTTCTTTTCGAGTCCTGTCAAATGATCAAACACTGTCTGTGCCAGTTTGTCTTTGACAACTTAGCTGTTAACCACAGTTACTAATTGGTGATTAATTAAAATTTTTCTTGCAAACGACAGTTGTTACTTTCGTGAGGCAGTGTTTGGTGGCTGGGAATGAATGGATGGGTAAGGGGTGAATTGCCTTCTATCTGATTATGGAAGAAATCTTCAGCACATAGATTTGGGTCATAATTCTCATGCTATGAAACGCCCTCTGGGATCAAATAAACACGTTTCAGTGCACCACCAGGCATTTAATGAGCACCGGCCATGTATGAGCAGCACACTACCACTCCCCTCACTGAGAAGGTTAGCTGAGTGTTTACCATTTTATTTATTTTCTGTTTTCAAATTGAGAGTTATATCTTCCTCTATTCTCTTTTATTTGCCTTGCAAATTAATTAAAACTAATTCATTTTATGTTCTGTTTTCATACCAGAAAAAAAGGTCTCTCAGCTTTGGAGTTAATCAAGCTTTTTGTTTGACACATGACCTGTACAACCTTGGTTATTGTTCAAATTTGATGAATAAGACAGAACACTATGACTTGTTTATTGTTTAATTACCAGCTGACAAATCTTGTATATAATATTAGAACTTCTTCACAAAAAAATCTTTTTTTTTATTTGTTTTTTTGTACTGGGAAAGTTATTGTTTATATTAGGGATGAGCAAATTAAATGATGAAAGGGGTCACAGTTTTTGGGGCCACATAGTGCTGCACACTTATCCATATGCAATTAAATTGCCATTTTAAAAAGGTTTGTGTATACGTATGTGTGCGTTTATTAAAACACCATACAGTGCAGTAATTTAAAATATTTCATACTCAAATGCATGTATAACAGTTGTACTCTTGTTTATTAAAAATGGATAGAAAACTTACTTTACTCTTAGTTTCTAAGAGCTGCTAAAGCTTATAGGTGAACCAAATGGAAGTCATCTGCAGGCCACACACGGCCTGCGGACTGCCAGCTGTCTATCTGTGGTTCAAAATAAGTGAAACAAAAAACTGTAACAAACTTGGCATTTGTTTCTGTTTATTTTACTGAACCTGTAGCAAATGTGACCCCTTCACAAAGCCAACGTAAAACCTGTGAGTTGTATATATCATTATACCTTGGTTCATTAGAGTTTCTGTTTTAGTTCAGATACAGAAACTGTGACTTTAGAGGTACTACTAACCATGGTACTGTGTTGCTATTTTGCCACCGATCTGATGGCTGATTAATTTATGCAAATAAACGAAATTTCCGCAGTCTGCTTTTGAATGTCATCTCAACATGCAGTTTGTGTGTAATAATCTGTAATATGAGTACAAGACATAAAGCTCATGTTCAGCACCAGTTCAGCTGATTTCTTGTGGTGTTTTATGAAAAGTGCTAGCATCGGCGCTAAAGCCCAGATTGTTAACTAGCTTGTTTTATGGGTTGATTTAGACTGAGACGTACTTTTATCTTCCTTTAGGTTTCAGAGTTTGTTCACAGGTTTAAACTAACGTGTAGCGTTCACCTCAGAAAGTAGGTACTTAATGAAAACTTGAATATACTTAGTTCACCATATATGATAGATGTCAGGAAAAGAAAAAATATTTTGTGTTGCTTGAGAGTTGTTTGTATTTCCTAAGTTGGCACACTTAAAGCCAAGCTCACCCACCTTTAAGTGTATCAGACATGCCCAGGTAAAACTGTTAGAAAAGGAAGAAAAAAATAAAATTTACCGCACCCCCAAAGAGGCAGCCTCAGGAAAACCAACCTGACACAGCAGAGAGCGAGGAAGATTTTGATGATGATGATGATGATGATGATGATGCACCGGCCACGCATAGGGGTAGAAAGTCAGATATGCTCCTGACTTTTGGGCCACACAAATAGCAAGTGTGAAGTGCTTGTGTTTGATTGAAGATCGTGACTCATACAGTTACCCTGATCCTGTCATTACAAAGCCCACTAGTTGTGCTCCTGACATGGTGCAGGGACACACAAGGTTCTGTACGGAATGTGTGCATACTTGATTTTTAAAAGATCCATAGAATTTGCCTGTGCAGGACCAAACGACCAGTCTGCCACTTTCTACAGGACTAAACACACAAAGGTCTCAAGCTAGAATTAGACTTTTTTTCCCCTTACAGACACTGTATGAACACTTGCAATGGGTTGTGAGCGAGGGTTAAGTTCAAGGCTAATAGCAACACACTCCTGTCTCGCACTGAAATTGGATTTTTTTCTTGCCCTGTTGTAGCCACAATTATATTGAAGCTGCATGAAAATCATTTGCACCATTTAAAGGTATTATTGCCTGCTGCGAAATACTAAAACATTTGTTGTCTAGAGTTTTGTTTTTCCTCATTTGACCTCTTGTTTCAGTGCACAACTAGCATGTTGAAGAGCGTTAACTCGAAGTGCACAGCCTCATTTGAAGTGTCTGAGTTCTTCACTGCTCCAAAACAACTTCTTGGGACCCTTTTTTGTGTGTGTCTGCCTGCTGGTCTTGTGCGTTTCTGCAGGAAGCTGTTGAAGGCAGTAGACTGAGTCATGTCTGCCGGTCCGTCAGTGTAGGAGACAGGTGTATTGACTTTCATTCATGAGCCATATCTCACCGTTTATTCTGGGTAAATGTTAGAGCTCTGACTTTGCTTGACGAGTGCCGTAGGTTTCTCTCAAACTAAAGTAAATAGTCCCCTTGTGAGAGACCTTGGTAACACTGCTGTGTGTTGTCAGCGGAACTTTCGCACTTCTAGAACAACTGGTGGGGCATGACTTAACCCAGCCGGGAAGCTGCTTTTTACTCCTCCACACATATTCTGAATGCTTGATTTCAGCATGACCTGTTTTACCTGCAGTTTTATTTGTTTCTTTGAGAAAAATGCAGGATTTCACTCATTATCAGGATGAGTCACCAGCTTTAACAATGTTGTTTTATTTTGTTTTTTTTCTTTCAGAATTTCAGCTTTTATTTTGATGCATTACATCTTTATTCTTGTACTGTCAAACATTTGTTCACAGCCTGTGGGCAGTGACAAAATATCTAATTGATTCTTAAATGTTGGTTGGGATGAACTGGGCTTGAATGAAAGTTTGACTTTAAGGTTTAAAGTGGATTAACTGGAAACAACATGATCACAAATCAGTTTAGAAATCAGCTTGAAAAGCAGCTTCTAGTATAACCAGATTTTGAAAGCCAGCAGCTAAAATGTTGGCGAAGAAAGTGAACTCACAAAAAAACAGGGTAGCAAAAGGGCAACATTTTGCTTGTTAGCTTAGCTGCTAAATTATGCAGATACTTTTAGACACATTTACAAGAGAGTGGACAAGGCACTTATGTGTCACAAGGTGTAAGAACCTTGTCTTCTTAGGTGTTTGATACTCATTGTTCAGTAAATGTTTTGCTCAGTGATAAAACTAAATGTTTGGCAGCAAAGAGTGAAATGCCAGGATGAGAATCAAGTTTCCAGGAGATGCTGGAAAAAGTCCCAGGAGAAAAGGATGTCTGGGTTTCCCTCCTGAACCTGTTACCTCTTCAATTTTTTTTTGAAAAAGCTGAAAAAAAGTGGATGGATCAATAGAAAGAAGTATTTTTTTCAGTACGTAAAAAGCACAAACAATCACAAACAAGTCATCAAAATGAAAAAAATCTAAAACACAAGTGTGTATGTACAATGTTTGAGTAAAAATAAGGCAAACCTTCAAAATAAGAAAGAAAGAATTCATGAAAGCCCCGAAACACTCAATTATTTGATTCAAAACCCAAAACACAGAAAAGTAAGTTGATTATTGACTCAGTATAAGTAGGTGTGGAGGAAATGTAGTAGGAAGCTATAAGACTAAAAAATACCCAAATATCATAAAAATCCAAACATTTATATTGCAATTATTGGTTTATATTATTAAAAACACAAAAAACAAACAAACAAAAAAAAAAGAAAATTTGATATAAAATATTAGGATGCAATTGTCAAAGTACTGTAAATATATTTTCAGTCTCTGTTAACACGCAGTGTTTAAGGCTACTGCACTGCAGACATGCTTATACATACATGTTACATTCCAGTATAAACTGATTAAAAGCTGGCGGTGGTGTTTCATACCACTTTCATTACATCTTAATCATCAGCATATACACTCAATTATTGCAGTTAAGTATCTGGGACAAACTACTTAAGTCATTAGAGTCTATGGGGACCTGGCTCTAATGGCTGTTGACTTATTCTCACTGTATTGCTGCTCTTATTGCAGCAACGCTAAAACTGATTTGAAACCCAGGTCAGGCAAAGCCTTTGTAAAATATAAACACCTTGGAGATTAAACAAAAGTGGGAGCTGATGTTCTGGATGAAGTCCAGGTGTTTATAAGGCCTCTGGGAGAAAAGGTTTTAGTGTTTGTTCTCATAAATAAGACTTTTTTTCACCTGTATGGTAAATGAACTGTACTTATATAACACACTTGAATGTAGTTTATTTACCCATTTACACACATTCATTCAGCAATCTGTTACATCCCTCTACAAAGTTAATCTGTATAAATCATATACAGACTATAACAGTGCTTTTAGATCACATTCATACATTGATGGGACATATCAGAGGCAGGAGGTTCTGTGTCTTGCCCAGGGACACTTCATTCATTTGACTGAATAGTGCTGGAATCAAACCCCCAACTTTTTCAATGCCTCTTTGTGTGAGATACATACAGTATATTGTTGAGATTATATTTGAGGATGTTGTTTTTGTGTTTAAATGTTCACACTTAATATTATCATTTCACAAAAAAATGAAAATAAAGCTTTTTGGATTACTACAACTTGTCACCTGTGACATATAGATGTGACATAAGAAGAATTACTAAGAATGACTAAGAATTACTTCATAGCTAACCACAAGTAACTGAAGTATGTCATACATTCCTATATTAAAATAAAAATTAAAAATCCAAACTTGTATGTGTTAACAATCAACAATATCTGCATTGAAATGGCTGCAAAAATTATCTTTATTAAATGTAATAACCATTTTTTTTTTTAGAAAAATGTGTTCACTATTTCCAACATACAATCACCTGCTGGAAATGATTAAATTTGTTATTAGAGATTTAACTAATTGTAAGTATTGTCATGACACTTTTCAGTACTTGTATTCCATATTAACAAGTACTGAAATGTAAGTACTTGTAAGATGTGGTATTGGTGTATCCCTATGCATATGTCAGGTATATACAATGAAAATCCAACCAAATATGTACACATTTGCATGAAATACAGACACAATACTTGTGGCACTTGCTTAATATGATTTAAAACAACACTTTCTGCCGTGCTGTGGCCACATATCACCATTTCATGAAAGTAAGCCACTCAACATGTCCGATGCAATAAAAATAATGGTTCAACACTTGACAGTTATTGTCTGTAAACAGAAGGTTTAATCTTAGATTCATCGTTATTTTGTTTTGTTTTTTTCATGCAAAATGGTGTGACTGCATTGTATTATTAAAATGCGCTGGATGTCTTTGTTTCCTGCAGGGACAAACACAACAATAAACAAACGCACAGTTTCTCAAACTGTCCCTTTAAATACACCTCAAAGCAATTAGAACTCACTCGGGGAATGAATTACATCCAGCTTCCCTTCACTCAGCTTTTTATCTAATGTCACATGAAGAGATCGCGGGGGAGGGGGAGGGGGTGTCAGATTCGATGACATCATAGGAACAGACAACCTTCCTTTAAAACCCCCTTCTCTCTAGATAAGTGGTTACCAAACTTTTATCTCCTTCCCCCACAAAAATTAGAAAATACATTGTCTTTGGTTGAATTCCATTGCATTGCTTAAAAAAAAAAGTAAAGAGCATCAAATTACTTAAACTAAAATTTAAACTTGTATTATTTATTTTTCATTTGTGACTATAGTTTTTAATATTTTAGACCAATAATATAAAAAAATATACCAGTAGGACTTAATTTAAATTTTGTTGGATTGCCGAAGATCATCTCAGGCAGCCTTGGCTGTTGAAGAGGCAAAAGCTCAGACGTGGGAGGAGTTCCTGGAGGCCTTGAATAAAACTTGCCAATTGGCTCGAAGGGGATTCTGGCAAACAATCAAACGGCTGAGGCAGAGAAAGCAGCACTTCACTAATACTGCGCTGATTGAAGGTGGGGTGCTGATGACCTCGAGCGGTGATGCTGTTGGGAGGTGACAGGAAAACATCTCTGACCTTCTCAATCCATGGAGGAAGCTGAGTCTGGGGCCTTCGAGGTTGGTTTGTCCATAACTGGACAACGAGGACATAATGTGTCTTAGGGACATGAAAAAAAATCAGTGATTACCTTAATTGGTGGCTAATAGAAGCATCAAGATAATTGTCTCTGTTTGTATGCTGTGCCCCTTAGTCCCAGTATCCCTGTGTGCCTGAGTATATGATGGTGGTTGTGACTTTAATTTTAACTGTGGTTTGACAGCACATCTGTAAGACCAAACCTATACTTGCTTTATGCTTCTGGATGATTTATGGACTTCTGAGCCTTAGTGCTGCTTTTGCATGTGTCTGAACAAAAAGTGCAATACTCATCCCCAATTTCATGGCTCAGTGATTAATGCACTACTCTCATGTTTTAGTTTTGCTAGTAAAATCCATCCAGCATTGTCTTTACCGTTGAAATCCCATACAATTTCTAAAACAGAGTTTATGTTTTTAGCTTCCTGCTTCATAAAAAAGCACCGTCGTCAAATCTTGTCACTTTTATGAACTTGTTAAGTCAAATCATTTGGTGATAACAATAATGTAACATCAGAGGCCTCGATTAAATTTCCTTTGCACCCTTGTCGGGGATTTAGCCACAAGGCTATCTATCCAAAGTCTTCTTTAATTTGATTGCTTTGTGTGGATCACAAGTGGAATTTTGTTCCTCTCTGAGCTCCCACTATTCATGTTTTATTAATGTCATATGGTGTCGACTTGGGCTCTCCTAACTGACTTACCAAGTCATCCCTTTCCTTGTCACAAATCAAATTAGCCCAGGCTGTGATTAATCATCAGGCAGAGCACCCAGTGAAAAGGGGCTGACACCTTATTAATTTCTTTAATTACATCTTGTATTAGGTTTCAGAATCGTCCTGTTTAATTATGCCGCCTTTGACTCCTAACTCTTTCAACCTGGCTACACAAATAATTTGTGCAACCATGGGTATTTAAATGGATTCCATTTAATATAGACACATGTGATTTATGTAATAAAGTTTGGGGGTGGCTCAGGTGGTAGCCCCCCTTTTTTGGCCTCTTGCCACATAATAGTTTGGTAAGAAGCTGAGTCACATGTCATTATGAGGTCTGAGGTTATACGGTGTAAAGATTTTTTTAAACTAAAACCTTAGTTTTTGCATGATTTGTTTACTAAGATGTTGTTTTCAACATAAAAAAAACAATACTCCTATTCTTTCATAGTGGAAAAGGACTATTGTTTTTTTTAAATCACTTTAATGTAATCTAGGAAATCTCTGCAAACTGATGTTTTGCATGCAGTGAAACAAATGTCTGACGGCTGCAGCACAGAACTTTGCTTTTGGGTAGTAAAAATTAGGAATCAGCGTAATGTTTCACAGAGCTTTGCTGCTACTGTCATTATTTGTGTTTAGAGGGCGATTCTGGAGGTGCTGAAATGAAAAAAGAGAGATTTTGTGGCTGAGTTCACACACTTTGCCGATGAATCCCTGGAGAAATGAATCAATGACACGGGCCAGACATTCATTTAGAAAGTTTGCTTATGTATGTAACAAGTTTAAATAGTTTTGCTCTGACCACTTGAGGAAACTAGACTTTCAGTGTTACATAAAAAGTGAAACTAATAAAAACTATAATAAAATGAGGGCTGAATGGTGATGCATGAGTCATGTGAACAAAATTTTGAAACGTAAGAGAATATTTAATGGTTGATGATCATGTGTTGTTGTGACTTAAAAGTAACTATTAGTATATTTATTAAATTTGTTTTTCATATCAGGTTGCCAGGCAAAATAACAATGCATCAGTCTTTTATAGAGATTTTAGGACACTCAAAGATACTTTACATTATTTATTCACACACACACATTCACACACATTGATGTTGGTAAACTACTTGTAGCCACAGCTGCCCTGGTGCAGACTGACAGAGGCAGGGCTGCCATAAGGCACCACTGGCCCCTCTGACCATCATCAGCAGGCAAGGTGGGTCAAGTGCCTTGCCCGAGGACACAACAACTGGAAAGGGGGATCAAACTGGCAACCAACCGGTTACCGGATGACTCCCCACTCACCCACAGCCATCCATCTATCTGAGGGCTGTAGGCCAAATGCAATAATATGTTACATGAAGTAAAAATACTTTTTACGTAAAGTCATTTTATTTATTTATTTGTTCATGATTAAGCTAGCAGCCAGCGTGCTTGCCCGTGTTTTTTTGTTTTGTTTTGTTTTGTTTGTTTCTTTTTTAGCCTGTGCACTTGGAGAGGGTTGGATACACTACGGTAGCAAAGACTCATGGGACGTTTCATAAATTGATAAAATAAGAGTGTTTGTGGTCTCAGAAAATGTGCATATCTACATGTGCGTTTAAATGTAATCCCAAAAAAATTTCATCTTGTAGTTACTTGTGGTCCATGTTTAATCCTATTCAAAGGTAAGCAACATAAGTGAAAACTATTCGCACTACAGTCTTGTATAGTCATTAGACCAGTTGACAGAATGACTGTAAGTGTAAATATGGTGTTTCACATAAGACAACAGGAGATTACAACTTTGCAATGCCACTGCTGGTGGACCAGTGTTGGCCTGCAGGCCCCACTTAACAATTAACTGTTAACAGCTTGTTAAAAACATGTAAATACTGAGTGAGTTTATGGTGTACAACAGAGACACTGCTCAACACTGAAGCTGCATATGACTGGGGAAGACATCATTTACAACTGCTTTAAAAATTGATTTAATGACAAGCCAAAACATATTTTTTGAGTGGATATAGCCATTAGGAACACATTCTTTCTGTTGAAGGTATTTTTTTGTAAAAATATTGATTTTACTCTGAAGTGAAGCTCTTTTATTTTTTCTAAAATCAACAGATGTTTATTTAAATGTCAGAAAATATCAAGGTCAATAATTACAGGTTCAAGTATACAGTTCAGTTGTAACACCTTCATTACCCTGGCTTCAGTTTGTCTCTCCTCTCCACTTTTCTTTTTTTTCTGCCTGGTTACAGCAGTGATTTCAGGTGAGCAATAGCTGACCTCCAGCTTTTCATCATCTATAATCACCTACTGCTGGAAATACTAGTCTCCAACATCATCATCCTTTCATCAGACTGAAGACAGATGCTGGGTTTACCTCGGAAACTGAATCTGGGAATGATATCACATCCAAAATAATTGTGTCCCATTTATAAATCAGAAAATCAGTAGGGTTTGCTAATTTCTTGAATAGCTACTATTAGCAATAGACGCCAGTAACAGTTAAAAGTTACTCTGCAGTTTGCTGGTGTGGACTTCTAGTCAGTGGCAAGCTGTTTGAAGACAACTAGGTTCACCGAGTTAATTTTTATCTGAGACATGTTGTCAAATGGAAGTAAAATGTTTTCTAGACTGAAAAATGTTTAGTTTATTTACTTGCTGGATTTATATGACAGAACTTCCTGCAGCTATCATCAGTTTTTTCTGTTCAAGGCACACATATTGGAGTTAGAAGTCAGAGTTGGTGAGAAACTTCAACTTTCCAAGTCAGAATTCCAGCTTTGGGCAAATTTTCCTTTTTAGAACTTGGAAATTCGGACCTGTGAGTAATAATGCAACACACCATATCTTGCCTAGCTGAACTTATTCAAGACATTTCAGTCTTCCAGTCATTTTCTGTTTTTCACTTGGGACCAAACCACTGCTGCCCTCCACTCCAGTAATTATGGATCTGGGGAAAGAATACTAGTCCGTGCACCAACTTGATTTCTCTCAACACAAACTCCCTTTCTCAAAAACCTTTGACACACCAAGAATCTAATAACCATCCAACTCCCACTCCTGCTCCTGACCACTTGCTTTTATCGAATGAATCATGTTCTGAAGCAGCTTTTTGTGTTTGTATTGTGTCTGGGTTCATTAATAGCATCCTTTATAAGGCACTCTGCTTGATATGGATTTTAAAGCAATTTGGCTGTTTAAACTTGTTAACCTGATTTTTATTTTATTTTTTTGTAATATTTCCAAATCAATACATGTTAGCCTTCAGCAAGTCTTTTGAACCATCACTATTCTAGTAGTGAGAGGTTGTAATACCAATTAAATACAAAAATCTGTTTAGTTATTTTTCCCCTGTTGTTATCACTCCAGTATTCATGGTAAAACTTTATAAAACAGGGGCTTCTTGTGTTTTGAGCTGCAGCCCCATATGTTACAGCATGACGTTCTGTATGGTCTGTGTGGTGGCACCCATCAATGGAGCCTGACAAATAAAAAGCATTGTGCTGAAGGCTCAGGCTGTAGTATCTCACTTCCAGTGTGGATCAATGGTCATCGCCTTGAGACGCAGACACCATTCTATTTGGGTTGATAGCTTGCGGGGAAAACAAGGTGGTGAAGGTAAAACGAAATAGAAAATACCCTGGACAGCCATATCAAGGCACTGTCATGAGAATAACATCCAAATTGATTTCTGCACCACGCTCATGTTAACATTCCAGTCGAGCAGCAGAGATTGCTATGCCTGCCACTTTAGCTGAGGTGCGCTTGTGAGATTTTATGGTTGTTCAGGGGCTTTTGGTAATTTGCTAAACAGCATGTGCTGTTGTGAGTTATATGCTTTTAGGACCCAGACAACATTTTATGGTAATTCACAGAAAATTCAGTTTTCATGCCACCAATAGAAAACTGAAAACTTGACTACAGGTTGGGCGTAATTGTTTCTTAGAAGTTTGCCTGCTTGCGTTTTTGACACTGTATAGAAAGCAAACATGATTGCCTTGAATCTAAATGAGGGATTGTTGGCCTTTCAGGGCAGCTCTCTCTCCTCCTGGTCTAAACACTGTGTCCTTCTTTGTGACTATCATTTGCATACAGTACATGAGAATTAGGCAGCTTATAGAGTACAAGAGAAATTTGGAAGCCTCTTGCACTCATCAAACAATAGTTTTTGCTGTTAACCCAGACTAATGAGTTCAGTCAACCCTTTGTCAATTCTAAAAAAAAGCATTTAAGAAAAAAAAAGCAGAAGTTTAACAAAGAAAACATCTAAATCTAATATATTCTTCTTGGCTTTTTTGTTGTCCTATAATTAGTTTTCCATGGTATAAAGGGTGTAACTGAGTAGATTTTGATTTTATAGGCTGCAGTTTTGGTTGTTTTTCAACATATTCTAATGAAAAGGACAGTGATTTTGTGTGGTTCATCGGAATCAAAAATGACTTGGTGAGTGCTGTCCTTGAAAGAAAGGATACTGAATTAACAGGGAAATCAAGTTTTCTTGCATTAAAGGTGAGTTGAAATAAATGAACTTGTCTGTGAACTCCAGGAAAAAAATTATTATTTTTTTAAATGTAGGTTTTTAGCCTGAAAAGACTTTCTCGAAGCATTTCATTTTTCAAGGATGAGCGCTGAACAAGAATTAAATGCAGAGCATTAAACTTTGGAGGAATGCATGTCACCCACTGCCTTTCAGGCCAGAACTTTGAACTCAGACTGTCTTTTGTTGAGAATTAACAGACTTGTAGTCATTTTCATTAAACTTAAAAATAAATAAATAAATAAGTTATGCAGTACGTTAAAATGATCTGTTAGTTCTGTGAATTCTGCATGTCATAGATTCAACAAGAAGTTGAAAACAGCCCTCTGAGATTTTGGACTAAATTGACATTAGAGCATCATTATCATGCTGGGCGGTTAGAAATTCAGTATATCTCTACAGTATATCTGAATATGTGGAAAAACCTTTCAGTTAGAGACTAAGCATTGAGCATTTAAAATTCTCATAAGTACCATTTCAGTCTAAAACACTGGTTCCCAAAGTTGGGGTCGGGACCCCTTAGTGGGTCAAGAAACATCAGCTGAGGGTCCCTAGATGATTTCCAGACATCAATTTAAATGTTAATAAATTGCTAATGGAAAATTTTGCCATAATAGTTACAAAAAATACATTCAAATAACCATAAATGAATTAAAGTAGTATCATACAGTTTTTAGGTTTATATTGTGTCATTATGCCCATGTTTACCAGAGTTATTAGCCTACATAAACATATGTAAACCAGTAATATCTGGGGTCACATGTTTCGTTATTTTGTGGACCAAAAGTAAAAAGTTTGAAAACCCATGGTCTACAAAAAAGCATCCTTTGAATACCAGAGAGAGAAAAAATGTGCTCACTGTAGCTAAAATCAACAACTTAAGGGACTCAGACTACTTAACAGAGACACAATATTAAATGAACAGCATGAAGTGAATGACATCCAAACTGTCATGGGCCATGTGTAGACAAGATATTCCCTTAATGTTTCTGTTCTCATTCTTACTCCAGATGAGTTCTGTGCATCATGCTGGGTTTTGAGGCAGGTTTGGACTTGCATCACAGTGATTTGTTTCTGGCATGCAGCCTGAAGGCCCGGCTGCTCTCGTGAACTTTACATACACTTGGAAAAACTCCATGAAGTTGTGTCTGACCTTTGCTCAAAAAACAAACAAAACAAAACAAAACAAAACAAAACAAAACACTGCACAGCCAAGCATCCTTTGTGGCAAACTATATTTTACACCCTACCTGTCCAGTGGAAAAAACTATAAAAATATATTTCTATTTTTTGATTTGATTGGAGATGTTTGATCACAGCAAGAAAGTTGCAGGTTCAAAACCTGCTTCTGCTTTTCTGCATGGAGTTTGCACATGCTTCCAGTGCAGGCATCGCATTTTCTCTGGGAACTCTGGTTACCTCACACAAAGCAAAAAAAAAAAAACATTCTGGCTTAATTGGTAATTATAAATTGCCAGCAGTTATGAGTGAGAGAGTGAATTAGTTGTCTTTCTTATTAGTTCCTAAGTTACCTGTATGGACTGATGACATGTTCAGGATGTACCTCTCTCTAAATAACCACTGGAGAAACAACTCATCTCTTGATAAAGGATGAATGGCCCTGCATATTAGTGTTTGTTGTCTGGTGAGTAACCCTGGATTTACACTGCATGCAGCTCTGTTTTAGTCCACAGAGCTGCACAGTTCACCATCATTCATTTCCACCCTGATTTACACCAAATCTGCTCTGCTCCGCTTCAATGCAAAGCAAAAAGATGCTCTGAGAAGCAGTGTGCAGGAAATATGAGATTATGCAATAAATCCAAGGATAAACATGGAATTCAGATCAAAATTTGTTCATTCTGTGGAAGACCGACTGGAAAAAACTGAAACTGCATCACTATTGTCTTTTTAAAATCCATATAATCCATGTTTTGTGTTTATCATATGCTACACACTGATTGTTGCCATCTGCCTACCAAACAGAATGATACATTTTTACAGCTTGTATGAATAATTACAACTATGTATTTATTAATTTAGCTAGGATTTTGACAAAATATAGAAGTCTTACATACAAAGCAAAATAATGTGTGTTTTTTGTTTGTTTTCAGTATGACAATGTATGCAGTGTGAAACAATAAAACATGCTAACTCCATATAATTTCCCTTTTAGATAAGCACGCAGATTTTATCCACTCCAGCTCAGAAAATTGCCTTTATTCCACTTGATCCCACAAATTTCTCTTGGTCGTTCACGCTCCAGTTGCATAGAAATCAAGAAGCCTTGATTTGACAGTCGTGCGACTGTGTCGAGTCACTGGTATGAAAAATACCTTCTGTTTAATGTGAAATTATGAAACCTCTGTAGAGAACAGCTCAGTGACGACACCAGAACCCTTGATGGAATACAGGGTGTCAGGCTTGACTCTTCTCCGTTCGTGTACGACATGATGGATTGCACGTTGGTGTGTTTTGGGTTGAAACGAGGAGAGAAACAAGGTAAAGATCTGTAAAGCAGCAGAGAAATAAATAATCATTATGGCAGCTGCTGACAATCATAAACTGGCAAGTAATTTGGCTGACAAGTGCATTGGACGGTGTGTACCGTATGGTGTCATGGGACTAGGACAGTGATGTATAGCATGCCCATTGGACTGTGTGCTGGTTTGTTTCAGACTACGGCTTTGCAGCAGTGCCCCGTTGTGTTTCTGGGTGCAGTGTGTTGTGAACTATTTTACATGCAGTGAATAAAAGGATTAAAGCCACACTAACACAAAATTGTCTGACAGTCTATTGTTTCTTTTCACAGAAAACTGTAATAATGCCTGAAGTCGCCGAACGGCTGCAGCCAAGACTTTTTTTGTCATTAATGATTTTGGAACGCTCTTAGTTGTCCGGCTTCTGTGGATGTTCTTTGTAAAGCTTATATTCGCTGTGACTCATGCCCCATAATGACTGTAATAATAGCCTGCAAAGCCCCCACAGGTAAGAAGTGTGCCCTTTTCACAAATTATAGGTTGTTATTCAGAATGATTAAGGAATATGAATGTCACAAAGCACAAAGACAGAAGTGGTGTCTTTGTGAGCAGTGGAGAGGAGAGGAGAGGACGGTCCTTTCACATGCCCTAATCATTTAAATGCAACACAGAACTTTGGGTTTTTCATACTATATATATATATATATATATATATATATATATATAAATATATATACATGAAGCTGTTCCCATTCTCAGCACATGGGTTAACTGTATGAAAAGCCTTGTCCTTGCTGTCAGCTGCTGATTAGCTCTACAGCAGCATATGGGCATAGTTGTCTACCTGTCGCAGTGGGAGGTTGGCACAACCTGATGGATGTCTCGATTTTTGAGATTGCAGCGCTGCAGAGAGGGAGGAGACCCTGGCCCTTTTTATCCATTCACAATGTGTTCTCTTTTCCTCTCAAAAAAAAAAAAATATATATATATATATAAATAAAATGGAGCAGGACCTCCTTCCTTAGCATGACTCTACTATTTTTGGATAGAGCTAAGAAGTGCATAATAAAGAATAAGAAAAAAAAATCACTTTTTTCTCCTCCCACCATTCGCACCAGTTTTGATCCCCAAACTGCTTTTGGGTAAAACTCTGCCTACAACTTACAACACTGCACTGATTTTCAGTACAATCTTCACAGTACGACTTGGTGGAATGTCTGCTTCACAGATTCTGGGTAGAATCTCCAAAATTACACATGGATGCACTGATTAACTAAGAAATGCAGACATATTTATATATAGCAACAAAGAGCAATCAGAGACACAAACTTATTTTTTACAGCTCAGCGCAAGCTAAAAAAAAGAAAAAAAGGACAGGGAATCTTATCAGATGTAAGAAAACAAAGAAGGGAACGACCCACTGAGGAGGAAAAAAAAAACAAAAAACGCTCCTACTCTTTCCATTCTTTTGCATATTCCTTCATGATTCTGGTGAGACCGCTGGGAGATTGATGCGTCTGTCTTTTTCCTACCTTCTGTGACTGCTCAGCGAGGCAGCGTGCTCCACAAAACTAGCCATATTCCTAAATGATGAATGTACACCAGCGCGTCCGCCGGGACACGAGACGAATCTAATATCAGCCTGAGAGGAGGAGGCTGATATTGAAAATCATCTGGAATTTTGCCCAGCCGATATTGGAAATCTTCATTCTAATTGCCGCGAATGAATTGAATGTTCTGTTTTGATAAATCCACTCTGCCGCCGAGGGAATTGCATAAATGAAGCATCGCGGATTCGTTTGTGGCTGCTTGCATGTGCGCGACTCCTCCGTGTGCCCGGAAGTCATTCTCTCACACTCTTCCCGTGCTGCCGCTGATTGCTTATTTACTCAAGCAAAAATCCGTGTTCGCATGGTGTTAACGCACAATGCAAATGAAACTTAGACGAGATCTTCCACCCACACATTACGGCGCATCATCTAGTCGTGAGAGGAGCATTTTTCCAACCATCATTCAACATATGGAGAAAAGAGAGACAGCATATTAGTATAGAAAACCATATTTATTTCTCATAAGGCTGTCTTGTAAGGTACTTATATCTACTGGGGGATAGCTATTTTTCCTCTTAATACTTTCTCAGCGTCATTTGAAGTAACATCTCCCTCCTGTGTGCGAGAGCAGCGATCTACACGACGAGGACTCTTGCCCATGAACACTTCTTCTGATCATGCTCGTCGTTGCTCTGCGGCTCCTGCTGTGCTCGGGTAGAAGGATCAAGAATTGTTGTCACTGCTGCTTAGAAAAGTGAAGCAGTTCTATACATTGTTTTTCCCTTTTTTTTTTGTTTACAGAAGCAACGTCTGTCTCGACAGAAAACATTGTTAAATGACAAGCAGAACTTGTTGTTTTTTTATAATTCAGTTACAGCCTTTCCCTCCCACCAGTGCAAGCATACACTCTGTGAGGCGGCCCCCCCTCATACATCAGCTCCTGGATTATGTTCCGGAGCTGATCAATATTCCACCATAGGAGCTTCTCTTAGAATTGTAAATATATTTTTCAGTCTCCTGCATCGGTCATCTTACAGTACATGTAATGTATTTATATATGTGTTTTATATACACAAATCATCCAACATAAAAAAAATGAAAAGTGCTCATGAATCTACAATGGGCATGCCCAGCAATAAACGTCAAAATATTCCTTGTGAAGGATGAAGCTCAGGTCATGAAGGCAGACCAGACGGCGTCCGTAACGTCTCCTTATAGGCTGCAGTTTCTTAAAATCCAACGAGTTTATAATTTTTAGGCAAAATGTCATCCGTAGGTTCACAGAAACGTTATCCTTCTCCAGCAACAAGTCATCTACAAATATTTTCCACGCAGACACGACAGAGTAGGGATCATTTTCACTCCACTGTGCCCGTAGTTTTGTGGAGCTCCATGCAAGCCTCCTAACAGGTCCACCTATAGGCAGGTCAACAGATTGTCTTTAAGGATTTAACCGTCTGTAAATAAGCCCCGCTAAGCTGTCCCAGGTTTTCAGGAAACGACAAGATTGAAGAAACAGAAAGAGAGCGGGTTGGAAACTGGCCACAGCCGACAGCAGAGGCGAGAGACACCAACATGGAGGCTCGTTGATCATACAGTGGATTAGTCCGGTTTCAAATCCAAGGGCGCCGCGCAAAGCAAAGCTGTTCTATCTGGGCGGATATCCTTTCTGTGGTCTCATGTAAGCCAGTTCGCAGCTGTGGATGTAATAGTTTTAGACCATTCGATGGGAGGAGTGAGGGAAAAAAAAAATAAAACAAGTGGACGTAAAGGAAGAGCCTGGAACGCAGTCCTGCACTGGGAGCTCTGTGTTAGGTCCTGGGATTAATCTGCAACACAGGGAAGAGGGGAAAAAAGGAGAGAAAACACAGACGTTTTGAGAAAAAATGCATGGAAATGTGAGGAAATGTTTTTTTTTTTTTAAAACAAGGAGTTTTTTTAACTTCTTGTTTTTGCTTCAACCAAAGAAATACAGCTTAATGCAAAGTCAATTCATTTTGAAATAAATATATATAACAACACTATACAAAAGCCTGTATAGTGTGTTTCCATGCTGTGTATGTTGGCGTCGTACTGTATGCTCACACACTAACGTACAGTACATTCAACTATCACAGTTCTCTGTCCTCACAGACGTCTTTGTTTGGACAAAGACAGCCTACTGCCGTTATGAAAATCCTTCCAACCTGATAAAATAACTTTGGCCTTGCTAAATCGAGGCCCACGCCTTTGAGTCTGAGCTGCCTCTCCGTGACTTTGGTTCAGGCACTCTTAATTCACCCTCGGCTGCAGATCTGGACACATTTTATTGGTGCTTTGTGCAGCCTTGAGACTGCTATTGAATACTCTGCTTTTCAGCATCCTGTTCAATACAATGCTCGATAGAAAAGAAAAAACTGTGTGCAGGATGTCTGCAGCTGTTAAATCTGTCGTTTTTTTTGTCTCTCTGCTCAAGCTATATATTCAACGAAACTACAAGCGTTTCAGCACTTTTTCCAGTTATTTTACAGCTACGAGATAATACAGCGAAGATGTCCTAACTTCATTGCACATCGTGAAACTAATTAGAAATCTCATAATCCTGTTCAACAAAGAAATTTAGTCATGACATTTCCAGCGGGCTTGGCAGGTGGTAGCCAGGTGTGTGGATTTGATTACAGAGGAAGCGGTACGGTGCTGCAGTATGTTGAACACGCTATTCAAAAGCCACAAGATTTCACAAACCACATTTTCTGTATTTTGAGCTTTATGCACCTGGATTTTTCACACGTGTTATTTATACTGTGGTTCCAAAAAAAAAAAAAAAAGAAACAGGTGAGTGTGTAGCTGAAAACATTTGCAGTCCTCCTGTTAGCACACGGTTTGATTTGTTTGAATTGATGCGTTTCAAAAGTCAAAGCTTTAGCAGGTAATCAATTTCACATTGAAATCAGTTTATTTTAATAGGAACTGTAAAATAAATATTACTTTTTTTCATTTTTCAACTAAAACAGAACCATGAAAGTATTAAGCGCACCTCTATAGCCTTTTGGTGGCTGGCTGATTTTCAAAATGTAAAATTATATAAAACATCTTTGACACTGTTGGTACCTGCTGCTGGCTTGTTATCTGAATTAACATAATAATCTGGATGAGTGAAAATACATTACGTAACATATAAATACAAAATAAATCCAAAAATAATGTCTTTTCATGAGGACATCAGGTATCATTGGAAAACCCCAAGGATCAAATATCTAGTGTTGATCAGTTTTTAACTTTTTATATTAATTGAATTAATTTTGTTTTTATTATATATATATATATATATATATATATATATACTACTTTTAACACTTTTAACACAGGTTGCTGCCGATCACAAGTATAAAATTTATAAGCTTTGTTACAGAAAAGAAATTATCTAACACAGTTTTCCTCACTGTTTGTACTATGTATATATGTAAGAATATACAGTAACCATGGTAGAAAATTGAATAAAAAATCTGTAAGCATCACTGGTGAAAATAATATAAACGAAAAGTTGCATGTTAAGAGTAAATATGATAAGTTCTTATAAGTTGTCCAGTTAAACTGAGTGCAGTACTGATGTAATGATCATGTCTGCATTTTGCACCATCTCTGCTTTAAAAAGCAGCACAGATTGAACATACTTCCTTTAGGTCTTTTGACTGTGTATCTCTTTCAAAAAAATTTCCTGTTTTCTCCCATCTTTCTTTAGCTCCGTAATCCTCTTGGCTCTTCTGTCCGGTATTTGCATCTGTATCATCTGGACTGTCTGCCAACGTATCAAAATTACCTCTGCCAGACCGAGCGCGGTAGCAGGTTACACACTGAGGATCACTCTGCATCTCAGACGCAGCCCCCCGGGGGGTTTGTTAGCAGGAAGAGCGAGGCTGTATGGAAATATCAGCCCACATAGATGTGTAAGAGTGACTAAATGTGTCTGCTCTTCTTTTTTTTTTCCCCTCGTCCTTTTCAAATGAACGGCGAAGCAGGTAGCGGTAGATTGCTCAAGGATTTTCTGCCCGTCTGCTTATCTTTGCTAGCAAATTAGCTGTCTGCATTCTAATTTGTTGACTACATTAAACTGCAATTTACTCAAGCTACAGTTAGTAGGGTCCAAGGACAATTGCCTTAGTGAGAGAATTTAGTGCAAACATACCCTAGCCTCTCCCCCTTTCTTGTTCGGCGCTCTGCTAATCAGTCATGCCAGCTAGAAATCACCTTCAAACAGCATCACCAAAGAGTAAGCTCAAAAACAAAAGACTCCAGACAAAGGATTGATTGAATAAGACATTGACTAAGCATAAATAATATAAATTAATCAGTAGCACTTAGAGTGAACTCCTTCTCTCAAAACATGTATGAATAAGTCAAAAAGCAGTAAAGAAAATAGAGCACAAGTGTGGTTTGCATTTGTAATTTAGGCTCATATTGATAAGATAATTTCCTTATGATAAACATGAATACTTTAGTTTTTTATTTGTCTGTATTAATGATGATATACAGGCTTGAATGAGAAGAAACATAAATAGGAAGTGGTGGAAGAGATCTTTAATGAATGTAGATGAAATGATCATTAATGATCATCTATGAGTCTTGCATGATGGTATAGGGATGCTTCTGCAGACAGGTTTTGCTCTTAGACTGTCTTCCTAAACAAGTTAAACTCTGTCACTGTTTATTATTTAGCTTGAAAAAAAGCTAAAAAAAAACATGTTTTTTCAAACATAAAAGAAAAATCAGACTAATGAGAAAAGGCTGATCCACTTAAAAAGATAGTTTAAATATTTTTAAGTGGGGTTTGTGAAAAATATTATGAACTATGGTGTCTTATCTGTTTAATCAATCTCAGTTTGAAGTATTAAAGTTGAATTTTTACCAATATAATTAGCTAACTGCCAGTCTGAGCAGCACCAAGATCAAAGTATTTCAGTCATTTTGAAACAAATCCAATCTTAAAATTTATTTTGTCATTTACAAAACATGCTACATATACTGCAAGCACGGGTTAAACAATAACATTTTTTTAAAAAGTCATGCATAATTAGTTGTGTTGTAGAAGATAAGAAAAGAGTTTGATAGTTTGCATAAGTCGTTCTGACATTTTTCACATTTGAGTTTTTTATGATTTAAATATATTTTTACTATGCATGATTATCTTTTCATCGCTTTATCATTTTGTTTTATGTTAGGTTCTAGCCTTTTTCTTTTATTGTGTTGTGATTGGCAGCATGACGCCTCAGTGGTTAGCACTGACGCCTCACTGTTAGAAGATCTTGTGTTAGATGCAGTCCGGGATGGCCTTGCAAATGAAATCTGTGATCTTCATGGGATTTTCCTGGTTAAATAACAGTAAACATAATAAGTCTGGTCTTTAGAAGACAAGATGGATGTTCTTTTCTGTAATGTCACCAAATGGTTACTTCAAAGAATGAAGAATATCTGCTTTTTATCAGTTTAGCTTAACACACTGAATCACCAAGCCTTGTTTAAACTTTGAACACACAATTTCAAGAAGCAACCAGTCCACATTGATCAGATCAGTTTAGCCACTAGCTTTGTCGTCCTGTAACACTTTGGCCTCAACCGGCATCAACAGAAATGTAATTAATAAGATACGAATTGTTCATAATCTTTCCGCAGAAACCACTTCAGTCAATCTGCAAATAAACCTGAACTCTTGATCCCAGTTTGATGCTTTATGCTCCATTACCTTTTCCAGCTAAAACATCTGTGCTGATCTTGAAAGTGTGTTTATTTCACTGTGCAAACTCCTTAAAAAATGACAATAAAGTTTATGAAAAGCTTGAAGAGGGTTGGATTGCATTTATTCATGTATTCAGACAATATATTTAATGGTTGCACAAAAAGTAAAGTTGTCAAACAACCTCTTTTTTCTTACTCTCTTACAAAGGAGAGAAAAAAATCATTCCAGATGTTTTTATTTTAATTCTGTCTTTCTTATGATGTATAATTGTTTGGGGCAAAAAGAGATTGAATTATTTGGCTGGTGGAGCGGATAATGCAGATCGATGGTGGGCGACTGTTTTGGAAGGGGCTCCTGAGCCTTGCTCTCACTGTGACTTCCACACACAAAAGGGCCTGCCTTGTCTGCTGCTACATACAGGCATTGAAGGACTCCCTCTCTGAAAGACATAAGAAAAGGAGAAACATGGGCGTCAACCTCTAGCTTTATTTGGCTTTTTTTGTTGTTTTTACTTTTCATGCCAATTTTAATGAAAGATGGAAGCTAAATCTGGGTCTGTACTCGCCTCGTTGTGTGTTTCACTGACACTTTCCAGAGCAAAGTAAAAACCTGCAAGTGAAATAAAATGACTGAAAATCATAACACATAAGAAGAGGGAAAGAAAGAAAATGCAGTGTTATGGGGTTTTTTTTCGGGCGTTTTGGAAGGAGCACATACAAATGTGGCAATTTGGCCTGAGAGGCAGGTGAATGAGGAATGTTGATTAAAAAGAGAGCAGAGTGCAGGATAAAAGGCCTTTCATGTAGCCTGTGGGCTACGGTGTGTGCTGAACGCTGCTTCAACAAGACCCTCAGAGGGGAAGAAGGATATCAAGTGGTTTCTGATAAGATGCCACACAACAGAGAGGGGAGGGGCCTTCAACCCCTCCCCCCCCCAAAAAAAAACAAAAAAAAACTCACTTATGTTCCCAAACAGACACATGAAACACATGCATGCATACACTCTTAACAACACACACACGCAGAGGAGTGAGTGGTGTGTCACAGATTAGTCCCTAATGGGATTGGCAGACCAGTGCGAGGCACTGTAATCAAACCTACACAGTAGCCGATAGCAAAAACAGGACATGGAACAAAGGAGGCAATGAAAGGAAGAGTGGCTGATCCTGCTCTTACACACTGATCACACACAGTAGGGGGGGAGTATGTCTCTGTGGGCTTTTTACGAATGTGCTGCTAAAATCTGCTGCATGTACGTTCACTGTACTCAGTGATATATGTGCCATCAATTTTTTTTTTTTGGTGGGGGTGAAAATTAGAGAAACTCACTAATTATTTATGCATGCGCCGACGGTGCAAGATGATAAATATTTACCACGGATGGCGGCGCGATCAGTATATGTGTCACGCCTTGCCTAATCATGCACAGCATGTAAACACACACTTGATTATTTCGCACTGAGTATTTAGGTTAATGGGAAGTCGTTGAACATGAGTTGGTCCCACTCCTGCCACCTGATACTCGAGTGCGTACAGCAACGTGTGAGAGAAACAAAGGGGGAGAGGAGGAGGAGCAAAAAAGGAAAAAAAAAAAAAAGAAACAGAAAGAAGTGCTTAAGAAAAAGACTAACCTTTACAGAAGCAAGAATGCAGCTCAATTTCTGTGGACGCATCCTCTGCATTTTGCTTCCGGAAGCTAAAAAGGGGAGTAAGGCTGGGTGTTCTGCAAAGAGAGGGTCAAGAAAAAAAAGGACATGTGTGTATTGGGTTGAAAAGCAAAGTTGACATCATGGCCTTCATCCCCTCAGACTTCAGAGCAAAAGCCATAGTACTGTATTTCATTTTCTCCTTTTATGAGCAGAAATGTTCATTTTTGAACAATCTAAGTAAATTCAATTTAAATTTTTTTGAAAATATATAAGACGTTTATTAATTATGACAAATGGTGCAAAGGATTGAGTTGAAAATTAGAGATGCATTCTTTGGAGTGAGCGAACCTTACCTTTACAGGCTTGCAAGACAACAGTTATTTATTTGTTTATTTCAGAAAACTTGAAGTCGTGGTGGCTGTAAGTGACCCCAGTGCAAGCTTTATGTCTATATCTTGGCGTATAAATCTATAGAACAACCTTGGAAACCCCATGTGGTCTAACCTTCCCAGACTGCTTCCTGCTTCCCCACCATCCCATTAGTCGCCACTTTTATTCAGAGCCATTGTCTCCGAGCTGCACGAGGCGAGGGAGGGGTTCTAGTTAAGTGAATACAAATCAGGGGATCCACCTATCACAGAGCGCTGGACTGACGGATTTGAGGACTTAACTCGCTTCGTTATTTTTGCGTGCTGCATTCGGAGTCAGTTCAGGGAGCTGAGAGGCAGCAGAGGACCAAACTGCTCGTTAACTTTATCACTGAGAGGACTGTGGCCCGAGGCAGAAACCTCCTGTTTGTTTACCACATTTTTTTTTTTTTTTTTACTGAGATGAGTTATTTTCACTAAACCAAATCGAATTTGTTCTACAGTGGGCACGGGCCTGCCTTCTGTCTAAACTGTATGGAGTTAATTTGTAGAAAATGTGTTTGGGTTCACAACTCAGTAACAGCAGAGGCAGGGAGGCAACAAACTGTGTGAAGTTTTCTTGACATATTTTCTGAAGGTTCTTATTTAAATTCTAATAGAAAGGTTAGATTTTGTTTGGCATCCTATTTTCTGAAAATAATTCAATAAAAAAAACATTTTCAGGTGTTTGTGTTGAGGTTAAAACGCGTGCACACACTTGTGTTCTTGTATGAGAAAACCTGTGTATCATGAGTATATTTGTGCGCGTTTGCACTGAAGCGTGTTTGAGTTCTCACCCTTGTGGTCTTGATCTTGTTCCCGGAGGAGCACATCCATCCAGAGTTGTCAGGCAGAGTCTTACACTCTTCTCCCTCCAGACACGGCTCCATCTCACACCACCACTTCCCAATTACAATGGATGCTGCAGAAAGTTGGGCACAGATCCATTACAAAGGTTAGTTCAGTACACAAACATATAGACACATTTTTATCCATACATACATCTTAAATTCATATTAGAGAACATCAGCATCCTCAACTTTCTGAGGCTCTCCAAAGAAACCATGGATTATTTTGGCCTCGGAGCACTTGAGCTCTTGCTGCATCTGCACTTTTACTGTAAACAATAATGTCTTAAACCAACAGGAATTAATCATTATTTTGTTTTGACAAAGCTACACTGCAAATAAGGAAGCAATCTCATTTTTAATCAAAACTAATTGCTTCTCATTAACATCCACTGAATTCCTCCTCCAGCCATTTGACAAAAACAAATATATTATCACTTTCTCATTAGGAATTCTTTCCCTTCCTATTTTTCATGTTTTGTGTCTCGGGGTGTGTGTGTGTGTGTGTGTGTGTGTGTGTTTATTTGCACGTATGTTTGTTCTTTAGAAAACAAAACAAAAGAAATTGGATGGTGAAATCAACAAGTGAATGCCTTAAAACATATTGTGAAAATGTTGTACACAGTAAAGGGACAGGACAGGAGTAAATTACAATTACTTAGATTACTCTAAATAAATGTTAATTTTGTGTACTTTGTACATTTTTACGTATCTAATCCAATATGTACTTTTACTTTTATATGAGTATGTTTGTTTTAAGTATTGCACTGTTACATTTAAAATCTTACCAATTACTTAGTAAAATATGTGAATGTAAAGATGTCAAATAAAATCAAGAGGAGAAAAAAAATGTGCTAACTTTTTTATGAGATGGAAAGAAAATAGGAAAATTAGGTGTGTTTGTTTACCTTAATGCATGTTTGTAACCAGATAGAATATAT
>JAUBOC010000138.1:20505083-20524094 GCA_032275365.1 Anablepsoides cearensis | reverse complement strand
TATATATATATATATACGGCTCTGGAAAAAATTAAGAGACCACTGTAGCCCTCTAAGGTCTGGGGTCTAAATGGCCATTTTGAATATATATTTTATAATTTATATATTTTGAATCTATATTTTCATCTTAAAAAATATTCACTTTCCATGTTTAGTATCATTATTTTCAGCACAACCAAAATGTTGACTATGCTCCATTCTACTATCTCCAAAACATGCTCTCACATTCTCAACAAGCGTACAGACAAACTTTTTTCATTGGTTGCTTTGGAAATGTGGTGCATTTCAGGAAATCAGAAAAAAAGTGTCATGTTGAATTCAAACAGCAAATGCATAAAAAATGCTAACAAAATTATGGCAAAAAGGATTTATCATAAATCTGGTTTTATTTGGAAGTAAATAAAAAAAAACTAAAACAACATAAAACACTATTTTTTATAGAGTTTGCTGTCCAAGCCAGTTGAAATGAGCACTCAGCATGCTGCCATTTTTGTTGCATTAGCTCTTAAATGTGTCGATGGCCGCTGTGGAGCGGGTTTAGACCTTAGAGGGTTAAAGTGATCAATTTCTATGATTTTATTTTTTATATGTGGATTGCTCTCCACCAAATACAGGGAAACTATGCAGTGGTCTCTTAATTTTTTTCCAGAGCTGTATAAAGGTTGACCATATAATCTTCTTTAGACAAGTTAGGTGGAACAACACTCGAGGTTAAAGCCACGTCCCCCTCCCCCCTATTGCCCCTGCAGATATAACTCAAATGTACCATCAAAACCTGTCATGTGCTGCTATGAACGCCTGCAGTCAAACAGAAGGGTTCATTCCCCATCAGTGACCAGCAGTGATGCAGGCGCCTGCATGTGCCTCTTGTTGAAACAATTTACGGATGCAGCAGCTACACAAGACAAGTCAAAGTAGAAGCGTGTGTGCAACTCAGGACAGCAAGCGTGTGTGTACTGAGACAAAGAATGCATTTGTGTAAATGTCCGCGCTGTGACAGAGGACTTACATGCCTAATACAGAGGGATAAAGGCAGCTGTGCAGCGATGAGCGCCTAATCCGAGCGCGTGTTATTGGTCCGGCGAGGCTGGCGAGATATAAGCGTTTTTACTTGTTGAAAGGGATGTTCTTCACTCGGAGCCTCGTCGGCCCTGACAGAACTGGGACATAATTTTCCTTGTCAAGGCTAATAATCAATTCCCACTATGAGGGTAATCTGACAGCAGTCCCCACTGTGTATGACGCCCCTTAGCGTAAGCTGTCGTCACATTCCAGTGTATTAATAACCAGCAAAACAGTTCCAAATAGCAAGTGAAGAAACCCCATGTGGCCTGTCTCCGTATGTCAGTAAACACTCTACAATGAGACTGATCCTCGATGTGCTTTGATGTTCCAGTTTGATGCTAATGACAGATAATGGAGAACATCAGGAAATCGGCCTGTTTCTCAAAAAAAAAATCTTTATTAAAAATTAAGCAGCGTTCATGCCTCTAGGCCCTGTATTTGTGCGAACTGAGCAACCTCTGAAGCTCAGTGTTTGATTTCTTACATCAGACTATTTATATCTATTTCTTTAATGGATATGTAACCTGTGTATGATTTCGTGGCAGCAGGTGTCCCCATGGGGGGGTGGGGGGAGATTAGCTGGGGGTACAGCATCTTCCTCATCTGGACGGGACATTAATAACGCAGAGACCTGGGGAGGAAGCTCCATCTGGGCCCGGGCTGGTGCACGGATGAGGGGACAGATCACTGGCCTTTGTAATCTGTAATCCCTCACAAAGTGCAGAACCAGCCCTTGGGGCTCCGTTGACAAACAGAACGACTTTCAGGTGTAGCTTTTCTGGACAAAAACAACCCTTCCTTTACCCCCATTACACCACATACACGCCCCCATCCTTTGGCATTTATAGAACTTCACATTTACCTATTCAGCTATTTATTATACCCGTAACACGAAATATCCATGTCATGGGATTTTCTGTATCTTTCACCTTTTAGTGGGTGTTAAACAAATAGCAAAAAGCTTTATTTACTTTCAAGCACAAGGAAATGATTCAGCCAGGAGATAAAAGCCCTGTTAGGAGAACAAATACCAATCGATAGGTCAACTTTATGTCTCTGTCAGAGGCTACTTATTGCTATCTTAACACCATTTTTTAAAAGTGTATATTAATCAACACATAAAAACAATTTACTTTCCAATATGTGAGCTTGAGGTGGAGGTATGAGCTGGTAACTGCAGCACCTACTTCTACACCTTTAAAACTTGCATGTTTTTGTGCAACTTTTTTTTTCAGATTTACTTATCTCAAAGCCAAAAAAAAAAACATGTTTACTTTTTTATTTTCCTTTACAGTTTTCATCTCAAATACCAAAGTGTGAAGTAGAATTAAAGGCATGAAAATATGTGCTTTTCAGGTTTTTTACTTCACTGTTAACTTTTCTGTTAAGGCGTTGTCTAGGCCATAAGAGGGTGGAAAAAACAAAACAAAACAAAACAAAAAAACGAGTCGACATTCCCACGCACTAAACACTGACACGTGAAAGTTCCTTAAATATCAGAGATCTAGACGTTTAAACAGACTGATGTCAAGGTTGTGATTAAATCAAACACATAAGACGTCAATCTGTCGTGTTAGTTTATGAACGAGAAACTGGCTCAAAATAAGACAGCTGGAAAGGAGAGGAAATGGAGGGTGAGTCAACAGGCCCACAAATATGAGACTGGAGCTTAAGATCCTTTTTATGGAAAGGTGAGGAAGAAATGAGAATGGTTTTCCCAGTGTGTTTATTTTAGCAAAAAATATTAATGGTCCAGAATTTAGTGAAACGGTCAGGGCAGTAATCACTAGACAGATTACCTTTTGAGCTGTGTCTCAAAGTTCACATTTGTTGGACACATATGACCTGGTTAATGGGCTCCCACTCGTGTGGCCCTTAGCAAATGAAGGCTACATTTGAGTATCATTCCTGACTGAGGAGATCCCAGGTCAGCAAACTAAACAGGAAAAAAAATACACGGCAGGGTTTTACTTTTTTTTTTTAAGTCTTCGTAGTTTGGAAATTCATCACAGACCAAATATTTCGTTTTTAAATGTAAGTTTAGCAACTTAGCTGATGACATTTCTGCTGCAATGTGATGTAAAATGAAATGCAACTCATAATGGAGCTAAACTCCAATCACTGCTTACTTATTTGTGTGTAAGTTTATAATTGCAAAGTTATACAGTGAATCATCTGAAGGTACATGATGTAAATGTCAAGAAAACATACGTCATTCAAAGACTAGACCGTCTCATTTCACAACCATTGTTTCCTGGACTGCAATCGGTGTTGTCTCGATGGGACACGATCTAGGTATGATCTAGGATCTAGCTTTGGAGTTTCCCCAATTCAAAATTAACACATCAGGTATTTGCCATTAGCCAATGCAAAAAATGCTCTACCTCAGTCAATAATACAGATATTGAACTAAAATGTGACGTGGTAGCTGAGAGTCCTTTACAAGATGTGCATTAACACATGAAATGTGCACAATGTTATTTACAAGGTTTGAAATATCTGAAACTCTTTCCTTTCATTTGTTGTTTATTTACTTTTTAATATGAGAACTACATGGTTAGGTTTGTGAAAAAGAAATACCCTTACATTTTGGTGTGTTAGTTATTATTAGATGCTCAAGCTGGGTAAAAAGGAAAAGGAAAATTCTTGGATATGTTTTCTTTACAGAGATTTGTGGCATCAGTCCTGATGACGGTGCTGTTGAATTAGACCACTTCAGGTTGTGTTCTTAGCACACAGACAACTGATGCAATAAAACTCCACCTAACTGAGCGTAAACACAAACAATTAATATGAAACGAGTCCTGACATTTCTTTTCTGTTTGGCGTGAAATGTTTTTTTTTTTAATTTTATTTTATATCCTGGAATCTTTTTGAGTGTCAGCGTTGGCAAACTGGGCAGGTCTGTCCTCCATATGTCTGTTAATGAAGATATTTTTGAGTCTTCTTTTTTTTTTTTGCAAGAGGGCAGTCATGAGAGATAACTTTGATCTTTGCTGGAGGTGAAGGTGAAAGGATCCAGACTGAGGAGGGATAAATGAGCTGAAGAGAGTGAAGGGGGCATCACAGTTCTGTCTCAGCACACTTGCGACTTCCTGTCAGTTCTTTCAATTCTTTTTTTTACTTTCTTTTTCTTCCAGCTGTGGAGCGGCCTCTCGCTGATTGTTTTTTTTTTTTTTTTCAGCTGAGGTAATTCAGGTGCACTAGCCTGAAGCTTTCCTGACTCTTCATTAGTTATTCATTTCCATCAGCATGAAACGCCTTAAGCAATGTGATCTGCAATGTGCTCCCAGTTCAGGTGTTCAGCAGCTACACTGGATCAGCCTCTCATCATATCTATCTGCCACGATGCCCAAGAGAACAACGGTATGTCTTCATGGCTGAATGAACTTTTGTCATTAGAGATATCACAGAGACAGAAGGACATTTTTAATTATTATTGAATGTATGAAGTAAGTAAGACGTTTTTGGATTTTAACTCTTTTCAGACATTAGAAAGTCTGTTGCATAATGAGAGACTTTGGCCAATCGCATATATGTTCAGGGAAACAGACTGCTTTTCTATGAACACAGATGTTTGCACACATCCTACAGGAGATGGAGGCAGTGGCAGAAAACATTCCAGAAAAAGGAGCTGTTCTGCCACTGACAACAGCTGCCCACACTGCAAAGCAAACCCCAAAAAAAAAACAATAAAACAGAAGAAGAAAGATGCCAAACTAAAACAGAGTTTGACAACAAACACAGAAACTTCTATTTTTTAAATTTTATTTTTATTCTGCATCGCCACTGAACAGGTGTCAGGGTGTGTTGCAGGGCCAAATCTGAGCTCGTGTTTGTTTCGCTCGGAAAATGTTGCCAACTTAATTTTTTATTTCAAATCAGTTTCAGCACTTGAACTGGTCACGCAGGTTATCAAGATTTTTGCTAACCTTAGTTATGTGCCTACGGGAGAAAATGTGCTGTTTTTTTCCCCCTGTAAAACTGTGGATCAATCTGCTACGTGTTAATTTTTAAAACAAGAAAGAAAAAAAAAATCATTTTTATTCATCACCCTATTTGGAGTATTTCAAAGTTAGTTTTCTGGAATGAAAATGAGCAAAAAGAAGCATCTGCAGCAATTCAGACTTTAGGTGTAAATAAAATCAGATTTCAATGAAATCAAGCACTGGATTCAAACTGACTATTTTGTTTTCATTGACATTACTAATAAGTAATAAATCTTTATTTTTTATTGTAAAGGACTTGTCAAGGACTTCATAAGAGAGCTCAGTTTTGAATTGTCAGCAGCAGCATTAAAACACAGCAAATGTTCTCACCATCCACACAGGAGGGTTTGTTACGCGTCGTCCCGGCCACTTTCCCAGGTAAACAGGAGCACTTGACTGTCTGAGAGCGCTCCTCAATGCGGTTTTTGTTACAGCATCGGTGGGCAGCAATCACCTCACACGTTCCACCCTCTGAAGAGAGAAAGAACAGGAAACTGCATGATCAGAAAATGTAAAAAAATAAACAATAATAAGAGAAGCTTTTGCATTAAAACCACACAAATTACTGGAAGTTATTGTTCGTGCTTCATTCATATATTTTTTAAAAGGAGCTCTTTCAGCACGCGGCCATAAAGTGAATGAGAGATGAGCTCGGTGAAACTCGACTTCTGCTCGTGAAATTATGCAAGTCGAGCAGCAGTACAATCAGCAGCCACTTACACTGTAAGCATGTGTAACAAATTGGCCCTCAAGGAATCTCAATTATGTCATCAAATTGCCTCTCATTCAGTGCCGGCTATCCTTACTTCATACCAATCAGCTCATGATTACTCTCATAAGGAGCATCACACGCTCGGTAGTTAATAATGTGTGGTTATTTTGTCTGTTTTACATAAGTTATCAGTATGACCAAAAGCATATGAATCATTTGTCTGAGCTGCTGGGATCACACAGCGATGACTGCTTTGACAGTTGACACTTTTGACTCTTGTGACTGCGCCAACACAGTCTCAGGCTACACCACACTGAAGCATTAACCCCAAAGTCTAGGTGACATCAGTTAGAGCAAATGTAGTACAGTGTGCCCCAATTTGACAGAGGAGGATGTCAAAAAAAAAAAGAAAAAGAAAAGCAGACAGAGAAGTTGATACATGCCAATGGCACTAGTGGGTCAAAAAAAACAATCGTGAGAATTCCCCGAGGGAGGTTGATGAGGTGATGGAGCTGAGGGACACCCTGAAAATGAGCAAGGCATGCAGGGGGGAGAAGCTAGAGGACAAGGTGTGTCTTCCTGCCAGGGACTGGCCATGCCAGCGAGTAATGAGGTAGCCAGTGGAAGTGCCCCTTTCTCACAATTATAAAGCATGGGGCTAATGCAGCCGGCAGAGCTGCAGGAGAAAGGCTCTCCATCACTGCTCTACCCCGCTTCTATAGGCTTCAGGAAAAACTCTTTATCTTCTTATGACAGCAGCAACAACAACAGACACCAGCATCCAACAATTAAAACTGGAGCTCATCCAAGGATGGAAGATAAGGGAGAAGAAGAGCCTAACATATTATCTCCAGTACATAATAGAGAGCAAAAAATGAGAGAGGAAAAAAAAAGTTCCACACCTCACCTGGTGAGTGCTTTATTTTAGTCAGCTAAAGAGGACTTCCTGCTGTGAAGGGAAAGTGCGTTTGCTTTTGCTGGCATGACAACAACCTGTTTTTTTTTTGTTTTTTTTGCTTCGGCTGTGTTGTTGTGCAAATATTTGAAGCGGCTCAGGTCAGGAATTACGGAACTGAGCACCCGGCAGTCTAGACACGTTTGGCAACAGTTTTCTCCTTCCATTCCCGTCAATGTCTGTCTTGGCGAGACCAAAGTCCAAAGAGTTCTGAATTAAAAGAGAAACATTACAGTCCTGCCGGACCCAGCTGTCGTGCAGTATTAATGTCCCTCTCTCTGTTCTGTTAGATATTTCTGAGCAGAAGGAAGCAGAGGGTGGACTTAAAAAGGGAGGAAGGAAAAATCTCTTTTTATGTGCTAAAACCTCAAAACCCCACAATGTATTAAATATTTTATTGTCAAGGTTCTGACCTGTAGTCTTGGTCTGATATCTCAATTTATTAAAATTTAATAAGATTTAATTTTGAATGAAACATACACTATGTTGGCTCATTGCAGTAAATCCCAAATAACTAGATAGTTCAGTCTAACGAACAGTGTGGTATTAAATACAAAACGACCATAAACTCACAAACTTTACTGGGAAAATGCCGTAACAGAACTCCGTTCAGACTCTTTTTTTTAAGATTTTCTACTTCTGCCCTACATTGTTACAACAGCACCATCTAGTGTCAAGAAGTAATAACAGCCACAAACTAGAACATAAACACAACACTGGACTGGAGACCTTTATGATCCGTATATTGCTGCTTAAGAAGGTTTTAAATGTAATAATTGCACGGTGGGTTGCATTATCTTTCTTTATGAACATGTGATCTGCAGGTTTGTTGTGATAGGGGGACATAGGTGCCACCTTGTCACATTAATAGAAAAAGTTAAGACCTTTTGATGCTCTGAGCACGATTCTAAGGACACTTCTATCCAGATGCATGCTACTTTGACATGTTTTTTGCAGATGAAGAACACCTTTTAAAGCAACACCGCTCTTTCAGCAGGATAATGTATTTTACATTTCCTCAAACAGAATTCATAAACTGTTTGAGGAACCTGACAACAGCTGAATGAAACAGATGCACTGTAATAAAAACCATAATATATTGAGTCTGCATTTTTTTTTCAACACAAAATAACAACAGGCTACAAAACACTTTCATCGTTACTGCTGTTTTTTCATCTTGTCCGAAAATCGGAACAATGTGGCCATATGACCCAGTCTAGCATTATAATACATGTCTATGGTCAAAACTAATTGATTTCTCTTAACTGAGATTATACAGACAAATGGAAAACTGAGATAGCTCATTTTTTAACCTCTCCAAGTTCTGCAATGTTTCTCACTGACCCATCCATGCATAAAGTTCTTTTGCTTTTATAGATTTTTGCACATTAAACACAGCACTTTCATATTTTACTTATACACCAATTGGCATATTGGCAATAGCATTTGTGGGCTCGGTATCCTGCTCAAGGATACTTTGGAATGCTGTAGTGGCTGGGAATCAAACTCCTGACCCTTTAATTGCAGGATAACCTCCAAACCCACAGGGCCTCGGGCCTAAATAAAATATTAACTGTTAAAAACCTTTTCACTGATTCCCATGTGCCTTTAAATAATGTTCCTACACAGCCAAACACATCAGTGGATATGTAATCAATGTAAGTTAGGTTTAGCCAGGAGGATGTTCCATATAAAACATCTGGTACAAGAAAGACAGCAGTACAAATGGCTCCATGATTACTTTACTGAGTATAAAAGCCACTTATAGCACAAATGGGCGTTTGAACTAGACATAAACACATTCAGGTAGTGGGAGAACCCAGGAGGAGGTAAATAACCTTCGGTATGAGCTTCTTAATTTATAGGTAGGTGTATTTAAGCATGACAGTTGGTCATTCATGACAGATTTCTAATAAATAGTTTTCCATTCAAGCGCACATTAGCTATTGTTTGTGCATTCTGGTGCAAAATAGGTCGACAAATGTTTGAGACATGACTGCCGTTGTAATGGATGTAGTGCTTGGAGCCTGTCAGGTGGCTAAAGGAGTTAAACTAACCTGCTAAGATGGAGTGGATGGCTGTGCACTCTAGCCTTTGGTGAGTGGAGGTGAAGGACGTCGATGGGACCATCGACTGGTCATTTTTCTCTCTTCGTCCTACAGTGACAGCAGTCATTAAATGATTGGATGTGGTGATTATGCTTAAGGAAATCAATGCCTCTTTGTTCTCAGCTTAGCTCAACGGCCAATTACAAGCTGTTAATGAGGAAGGGGGTGTAAAATGCGTAGATGGATAGGTGAAGTAGCGATAAGAGTTTGTGAGAACAAGCCATACCTGATGTTAAAGTGATTTTTCTTGCAGAGATCAAAGTTTATATGAGGATTTGGGAAACAATTACAAATGTTTAAAAAATATATAGAAATCCAAAGCTCCATAAACTGTATAAATATACTTTACAAATAAGCAAATACATTATTTTAGTACAACATAGTCTTTTATAACCATAACAGTTTCAACCTCTCTTAGACATGCACACTTATAGACAGATCAGATGTGACTGAATGAGGATCCTGACATTTTCTGTAAAAGTTACAACATATACATCTTTCGAGGTCCAGACTTATAACAATCTTACATATCTTTCAAGTACAAGCCTGAGTATGGGGTGGGCCAAATGTGAAATAAAATGTTAAAAAAATATCACCAACACATTTTCATTATTTAGCTTACTTTCTGAGTGTAAAATCTTAGGTAAAAAACATCCACTGGCATTTTATTATTTAGTTCACTGTTCTTATATGTTGCTAATTTTTACTGAATGTTTAATTTAATTGTTAAATGTTGTGTCAAAATGTAAAATCCAAAATCTAAATGTGTAAATCTAGAAGTAAAAAAAAATTGTGGCTAAAGGCTAAAGTTAACATTTCAGATTGTATTTCAGAATGGAACACAACCTTTGCCAATGGTGTGTGGCTTTTGTTATGATGTCATTATCCTGTGACGAAACCAAATGCCAATGCTGCTAACACTGCTAACACTGCCCTACAAGACATCAAATTGCAGTTGCAGCCAGTGTCTGAGCTGCACTTCAAACTGATGGACCACAGCTATCCACGATGTTTTCAGTGAACGCATAGCATCTTTAGCAGCGTTAGCAGCGTTAGCATTGTCAGCAATGTTAGCGGTTGCTTTTGTCACATTATGATTACGCCACAACAGAAGCCGCACACCAAAGAACAAAATCTGCATTCCATTCCAAAAGTCTTAAACATAAGCTTTATAATTTATCTGCACCATTTAAAATTAAAAGTTTGCATTTAATTTAGGATTAAATATTTACATTATAGTACATTTAGTATAGTACAATAGTACATTTAACATAAAATGAACATTTAGCAATAATTAGCACTCAGAACAGTGAAGAAATTAATGAAATGATAGTGGAATTTTTTTAAACTAGAATTTTACAGTCAGAAAATGCGCTCAATAATGAAAACGTATTGACCTTTTTTAACATTTTATTTTACCATTGGAGCCCCATACCGGAGTCTGTTTGGCACACGGTCACATTAACAAATAGGAATTCACATAAAAGGAAAGGTTGAATGCTAAAACAATGCATCAGATCAAATAATAATAATAAAAAAAATCTAATCTTCAGATAAGGTTCCAAATTGTTTTACTTGCAGCAACATTTGTGTTTTTAGCTCACTTCAGCCAAATTAACCTGAAAATCTTTGCTGAGCTTTCTCTGAAGCTTTTGGTTCCATCTGCAGCTGATGCCTCTGCTTTTAGTCTGCCACAAACATTAGCACAAAGAAAATGAACCCAGGTGAAGTAAAAGATTACATGTTTTTTTTAGAGCTGGCAACAACTGCGCTCATTACTGTCAGTGCAATAAAAACCTTGTAAGATCCAAACTGTCCTTTATGACACCATCTGTTCAACAAACATAAACAAGTAGAAAAGGGGATCTATTAAACTGTCTTCATCCAACATTAGTATTGTTTTTCTCGCAGCGTACAGCTTGGTCTGATAGGAACGTCCTGTCTAATCCTTCCCTACCCTACAGCTTTCTCTATTACTCTATTACTGCTGTAGGAGAGTTTAAATAAAGCCGAGGGTGATCTTAACGTAAAATGACCCATCTTTGAATGACAGGACGTTGCTGGATGTTTTGCTGCACTGAGAAAAATAAATATACAGGGAGTTAAAAACAAGTGTTGAGTGCCTTTCAATACACTTCCTGCAGAAATAGACTGTGGACTGTAACATCTGTCAAACAGCCCAGAATTACTGTTATTCTCGATGATGAGGCTCTCAAACCCAGAGAGATATGCTAACTGCAGGAGAAAATAAATTTGATTCCTTCCAAGAATCTGACATGAGAGAGGGTGATTATGTGGCTGATAGACAAATTACATACTCAAGGGCTTTCAGGCTTGCATGAGGTACATTGTATCTGGCAAAAGTGTTTTTTTGTAAACTCTGAGCATTTGAAAGTGTGCGATAGTAGCAAGGTTGTACGGGGTGATTTCATAATCATTCAGAGCAGTCACTTTTAGATGTGCTAAACCTCTGCAGATACTGCAGGTGGATTCATATCTAGGAGTACGACAGACACAGTCCTTGACTACATTACAGCCGTGCCTGTACTCAAGGTCACAGCAGCATGACGGATTATTCTGCAGAACGTAAAGTCTTCAAGCTCGCAGGAATCAAAGTGACAGCTTCGTTTCATCCACTGACTGACAAAGAACACTGACTGATTGCTTTTTGTTCTCAATGCACCGGAAATGTTTTGGAAAAGGAAAATGCAGGTCCATGTGACAGTGTTACCGCAACTTGGAAAATAAGAAAAAGCTCTTGGCTCAGCTTTACTAATAACAATCTACGCAGAGTGGCAAAGAGCAAAAACCATTGGATCATAATTGGCAAGCATTACGATCTGTGTACTTTTAGGTGATTCATTGTTTTAAAATTTAAAATCAGATATTAAAAAACAGACAGTTATTCTATTTTCATTTTATACTCCAAAAACGGTTTCTTTTTTTTTTTTTTGTCAAACTGGAAGTTTGACAAAAAAAAAAAAAAAAAAAAAAAAAAAAAAAACGATAGTCAAGACAACTCAATGCTGTCCTGTAGAACCATGCTACTCCTTCTAGTTCCTCACCATGGTCCTGTTGGAGAAAGCCTTAAAGTACTAAAGTCACCAAAAATATCATAAAGAAATGTAAAACTAGTTAGCTACATGTCAAGTTGTACAAATTGTCCGTAATTTACACAGATTTTCCCTCATTTGGCAAGTATACGAACGAATAGAGCAATCTCATGGATTTTTTCAAGTTTTACAGATTTTTTTCAAAAACTCAGTTTCAAATTTGTTTAACATGTCAGAACCGCAAAAAACAAAACAACATCAAATAACCATCTTTCAACCCACTTTGCTGCTAGAAAAAGCTTTCCTGTCCTCATTTCCCCCTACTTTGTATGACAGGTGCTGTTAGCAAGCTAGTTATAAAGTTAAACATGTTTATTCATCCCATTACCTTTAAGGTGGAGCTAGATGACTAAATAAAAAAGATTTAATAAAAAAAATACAGTCTGCATGTAATTAGCATTAATTTATTTATATACAGGCATGCCTTTTTTAACTAGATCTTTTACGATGGATTGAGTTTCTGTTCTTGGAGTATAAATGACCATTATCAATTTTCAAAATCAGCTTTTAAACAATAAAAAGGAATGACCATCCATCATTTGTTTTACAAAAATTTTTTTTAAAACAAAAACTGAAAAGTACTCAAGCCTATTACTGCCTCTTCTTACTTAATTTTGCCATTTTTATCTCTGCTTCATTTCCTGCTACAGTTGCAGTTAAAACAACTTAAGGAGGGGTGTCCAATCCTGGTCCTTAAGGGCTGCTTTCCCCACTTCAGCATACAGGATTCAGCGATTGAATTACCTCTTCAAGTTCTGCAGAAGGCTTTTAATCACCCATTTAACTCCAATGTGTTAAAGCAGAGAAACCTTCAAAACATGATTGTGGCCCTTGAGAACCAGGACTGGACTCCCCTGACTTAAAGCTTCTCAAGTTCTCATCACGATAAGCCAGTCAGTGTGTTGTTGCTCTTTCCAGCCTGCAGTATGGAAGTCTAGAGGTGGATGGAACCAAGAATGCAAGCTGGACAGGAGGAACTCAGAAAAATACTATTACCTAAATAAAACAAAAATGCAGTTGTGGCAGCCAGTAACTTCTTAACAAAAGAAACTCAGGAAACAGGTGCACTGGAAAACTCAGGTAAGGACATTATGTGCAAGACAGATAATTATCGACTGAGGGGCAAACAGAAAGACATGAAGTGTGGGACTGATTAGCACAACGACAAACACCTGGAGGGGAACAACAGGTGAGAGTGGGCGGGGCAGGAGCAGAATTGGGGGGATATAAATGACACAGGAAAAAACACCGGGGAATTGACTGACACTGCAAGCACAGGTGCGTAAATAAACACAGAAATCACACACACACACACAAATCTTAAATCATGAACACCCAAAAGACAACAAAAACACAGATCCTGACATGAACACTGATGGGCCGTTTTTTTCCCCCTTCCCAACCAACCTAGCTATTCTCTCAATTCATTCTTGTTTGCAGACTTATTGCTCTTCTCTGGAGCCTCCGTGTTACTGACAGCTATCCACTGTCTTCTAATTGTACATGCCAGCTGCTACAGCAGCAGTATTAGGAAATAAATAAGGATGTGTTTGGCAAATGTGAGTTTGAAACTCAGTTTATGCTTAAAAAACAGAGTAACAGATGAGGTTCACATTGCTGCTGAAAACGGGACACGTTTGGAAAACATATTGAGTGAATTAAACTACTTTGAACGTGGAGGAAGAGAGGTCATATCAAAGTCATAGGATGTTTTTTTTATTTTCCTTTTTAACTCAAGTTGTTTTCAGCAGCTTTTCTTGCTGTGAACTCATACATAATGAAACCTGACCCTTTTTATGACTTCTGATGTGCAGTTTTGGTGTGATGTAGCACAACATTTAAAAGTTGTTCAAAATTTAAAAAGCCCTGTTCCATTTGTCTTGATTAGTTTTATGGAGTTTTTTTTATTTTTTTTATTCGAGGCAGCAAGAAAAAGGACGGTATTAATGATCGGTTTCAAGAGGCAACGCCTTCAAAGTGGCTGCGGGCACGCTGTCCCTGTGCATATATGTTTAATGATGTTCATCCCAGAATTTATCTTTTCATTATTTAAACATCAAGTTGGAACTTTGCAAACACTCCCCCTGATTACTTAGGATAGCGTTTAAACACGCTACAAAGCTCTGTCAAGTGAATTCCAAATGGGAACCTTGGAGGCAGAGCCAGGGAACAACTTTTCATGTTCGTTCTGTTGGCAGATGATGAGATGTACATATTTTGTTGGAAACTGGAGAACTTATACCTCAAATTCCTCCACTTCCTCTGTCACGACTAGTTCAGCTAAATAATGTTGGGGCAAAAACTAGAGAAGGTAAGCTTTATTTTTTCATTAGAAATATCACTTGTGTGGTGCTAATACTGCTTGAATAACACAAAAGATGTGAACCAATATTTTTTTATTAATTAATTTTTTTATTGAACAACAAACATTAATACCAAAAAAGATACAAAAAATGAAGTAAAAATTAATAAAAAATTAAAAATAAAGAGCTCAAGTTTAAAAACTAAATCATACTCTTCAGTTGAAAAGAAAGTCATAAGTTGAACAGTAAACATAAAAGAACAGTTATTGAGCTAATATTGCTTTTATTGTTTGTTAAAAATCTAAAAGAACTAGAACCATCAAAACATGCAGGTTCCTAAATGGTTTGGAAATGTAGCGGAGCTGCACAGATCACCATATAGAATCCTGACTTTGCAACTAAAATAAACATGGATTTTTGTTCAGCGCACCAGTTCAGATTAATAATACATGATGAGGATTAACTTGTTATTCATTGGTCACAAGGTCGAGGAGTAGAAACATTACTGGCTGCAGAAGTATTACTATCCATTAATTTTAATTTGAAACAAGGAAAGTAAAAAATCAAAGTAAAAGCAATGTTACATGTCAAATATAGTGCAAATGTTGCTCTGCACATAGGCTTTCCAGCCAGAGGCTAATTTGTATGAATAATATTTAGCTTTGCCTTTTTAAAAAATGGGCAAAAAAGAAGAAGACTCTAAAACAGGGGTGTCAAACTCATTTTCATCAAGGGCCAGAGGAGTGTTATGGTGGCCCTTGAAGAGCCAGTTGTTATTAACTTCAACATTTTGTGTTTAACTTCGACTAAACACAAAACATTGTGTTTCTTGTCTCATTGCTACGACTGAGCACCACTAATAAACAATAACTGAGCTCTACGTGGTGTTCCGAGCATCGGAATAGAGTTTTAACGTGCCCTCTTAAAAACGGTCATTCCACACCGAATCACCCAATGGTTTTAACCCTCTGATTTTCAAGAAAATTGGCGTACACTAAACAGTACTCTTTGTCCGACTGACTAAATAATACAGGAATACCATTTAAAAACTAGAAGCACTCAGAGAGTGCAAATCTCCACCAAGGTCAATTTCATCCTGAGTTCATGCGCAAAAGGAGAGAAAAAAAGTCAGAGACCCATCACCTGACGGTTATTCATCCACAACTGGTCCCGAATTAAGCCCCAAAGTTTTCATCAGTCAGATTCCACCGTGCAAAACCTCTGTTTTATCCCCTTTTATGAGTTTTTAACGGTTTGACCATCTTCGGTGCTTCCTCGTAAAGTCTGGTCAGCTGTTTTTGTTTTTTTAAATGAGTGGTAGAAGCAGCGTCTGACTGCTTTTAGCACAAAGTAAGACTCCTACAATCACACAATAAAGTTCTTATGTGGAGGGTACCTCACATGGCTGATCAGCTGTTCCTTTTGTCCGGTACAGGTCCAGATTTGGCTCGGCTGCAGCAGTGCCCCCCACGTCTGTGTCTTATTCCCGTAACGTGAAGTGAATCACATTTCCTTTTCTACATCTCCAGACATCATGTACCATCAGCAATACTAGTTGATAACAGAATAATCACAACTTTCCCGATAGTAGACATCCTGGGATGTGTCCCAGCGAGTTCACGACTTTACTTTCGGTTTCATACTTTACTTTTGGTTTCATTCCTGCGTCTGATGTAATGTTACAGCCTCAAATTAAAATAAAAAATTCCTGTATCCGCATCGTGATCCGGATCATAACCGAAATGTAATGGTGTTCCTTTGGCCAAAACCCACATGTAGTAAAAATTCCATGACAATCCATCCACAACACTCTAAGAAATGAAATGTTGGATTTACTTAACCATGTTATGTGACCTGGTTCCACTTAACTGAGTTGAGTAAAATCAAAGCAATATACCCATTTTTTAACCAAAGAACATGAGTATGTTGCTTTAAATTTACTCAACTCAGTTAAGTGGAACCAGGTCACATAACACGGTTAAGTAAATCCAACATCTGTTCTTTAGAGTAAAGTTTTTCAGTAATTTTGTCAACAGACAAAATTACCTCCTCCCTTGGCGGAGGTAATAAAGGTTAAGTATTTTTGGGATGGTTTTACTCACTGTTTAGTTGTGGTGAAAAGCTGCCTTCTTGAAATTTGACCTCTACCACTTTCCGACTGGGAATTCCCATTAGAAGGGTGTTCCATTTTAAATTTGCAAATTGTAGGTAGGAAATTCACAGTACAATGGGACCACAGCAAAAGTAGATGGCAAAAATGAAGCACAGTGAATTTCTGTAGCTGCTGGCTACTGTTGAACCCTGTGCACCTCCACCTAGTGATGAGATGCCATCATTCTGCAGATAAATAAACCAATGTGCATTGGTCCGTGATGGCTTTAAAGCATCATATTCTTATTTTAAGACATAAATGCATCTTTGAAGCCACACAAAATGCTCTGATTTGAGTTTGACACGTATGCTCTATAAGTACTAATGCAAAGAACTACACATTTAACTTATGTTCAAACTGTAGTCTCACATTTACTGTATGTTATAATTTGTAGGCTAACTCAAATATGGTTAGTTTAAAGACACATATTTGATAAAATATAAACAAAACTCCAAAAACAGACCAATTGAAAGCATCCAAAACCTCTTATTTTAAAATCTACTTTCACTGAGCTGATTGATGCAAGAAAACCCAATTCACTTCAATCTTCCAGGCTTTAAGTTGAGCCACCTTTGCACCAGCTACTGTTTAATATAAATAAACTGGTTGAGTTGAGATGTTCAAGGAATAAAAAATGTTTTCCTTTCCCTTAAAATGCCTTCCCCCAGTGCATAAATGAAAGACTTTTGCCAATGATTAATAAAGATAGCCTCCAGGTGGAAGCCTACCTGAGCGGTTTGCACTCCTCACCATCAAACACATTTAAAGCAGCAGGAGGAACTTCAGCTTTGGGGCTTTTCATGACACCAGGTACAAGAGAGAATAGCAAACAAATTAATCTCAGTCATCGTTAGCCACTTTCACTCACTTGGAAAACCCACATGTCAGTCATGCATCAGGAGCTGCAGTGGGTTTATCAAGTGCCCATCAGAACTCTGCCGCAGTGATCTGTATGTTTTCTCTGACCTCAGCCAATATGAGGGCTTCAGGCTGGTTTCTCACTTACACGTCTGCAGCCTAGATTTCACTTTCCTCCTGAGGCAGCATCACCCACAGTAATGGAAGTAGACAAACAAGTAGACACAGCAGCTATCGTAGCGCCTGGAGCTACCACAAACTTGAGGGAGGGGCCGAATGGTGGTGGTGGTGGTGGAGGAGGGGAGACACTCCAGAGCTCAAGCTGATTGACAGGAACCACTGACCCAGCAATACTGGAGTCAGTATAAAAATGTTGTTTTCCCTCCCGCTCTTCTGGTACTTCAAAATCTATCTGTACTCTCTCAGACTGCTGAAAGCTCCTCTAACACAGGTTTAGTTTAAAATGTGAACGGAAAATCATAAATCCGGAGAGAGTTAAAGGGAGAGGACAGTATAAAAAAAAATGCTATAAAAATAAAATCCTAATGCATTTCTCCTTTAACAAGCATTCTGCATGCATGAAAATTTGACAACAAGCTCCAGTTTGCTGGAAAAGGAAAAGCACAGAGCAGCGATTGCTCCGTTGGTGGTAATAGTCTTGACATCTTTAACAGGTAATTCCATTAGCGTGAATAAGAGATGCAAGGGGCATGTTGGCCATGGCCCTGGTCAATTCTTAATCACCTGTGTGGGTTTCCTCTCACGGGTCTACGCGACTCCAATGCTCACATCTTTATGGTTATTAAAGTTAACGATTGCTGCGTGCCTCATTTACCGAGGCTCTATCAATACCAGTTCAGCACCATGAAATTACCCCACTCCAGAGGGAGCAGCGTGACAAACCGGATTAAGAAGGCCTCTGTAATACCCTGGCATATATAACTCTCCATGTCATGGTCCGCCACTGGAAGACCCACTGCCAAGCTACAGAGGGGGTGGAGGGATAGCTGACAGCCATTAGAGCTTAAATGTCAATTTGGGTGTTTATTGTCCTCATGGTTCAGCAAACAGATGAGTTGTGATGAATACAATATAAAAAAATAAATAAAAAATGGAACACAAATTTGATGAAATTGCGTTAAAAGTTCACCGGTGCTACCTTACAGATTGATGGAAGAAGTTGGAATGATTATAATAAATGTATGCAGGAGGTAACCTACTTCCGTGGACTTGTAGGTGTAAGCATAACTTTGCTGGATACTATATTATATTATGTGTGCAAGGGAGCTTCATTGCATTTTTAATATAGTATGAAAAAAAAACCCGGCTACAGAGAAGGCAGAGATAGATTGTGGCTCTTTCAAGTTACATCCTGCTTATCTTATTTTTATGGCAGGTAGGTTAAACCAGAAATAGTGTGCAGCCTCAGAATTTACTGCACACCATCACACTCGCATAAAGAGATGCTTTAGATTAAGTCATCAAACTTCCATTTATCACTTCTTGTTTTTCAGGCTCTCCCTCTTGTCTGCTGTGTGTCTGAGCTTGTGTCACGGTGTGAGCCAACACAGCCACAAAAAGCCTGCAGGTGTAGATGTGGTCACTGCATCCCCCCTGACTGCAGCACCGTTGCCTGACCTCTATTCACTGTTCATATGACACAGGTCACCGCTCGCTCCAAATGAGAGTCAGACGGTGAGTCAATTCAAAATCATTCAAAATCACAAAAACTGTCTATTTGAAGAGCATTATGGAG
>JAUBOC010000138.1:20476778-20501193 GCA_032275365.1 Anablepsoides cearensis | reverse complement strand
AACTGTTTATTTATTTACAAATAAATACCCCCCAACTCACACTTTATCTGATAAAAGGGGTATCTGGACATACAAAATGGTTATAAGTCAAAAACTATTACAGAAGCTTCAGATTTTGTTTGTTTTTTAGCTCTGATGAGGGACTATCATCAAAAAAACAGTACAATTTTGGGATGCACCTAGTAGCATTACATTTATTATGAATAAAGATTTCTGACTTCTGGTGCATTGCCGCGTGCAGGGGTCATTATGTTACCGCTATGCGGTATCTAGTTCTACATATCGACTATCCTCTGACAAAAAGTTATAAAACATTTGTTTTCGATCCCCATTTGTGGTGCCCCCTAAATGGCCAGCCCTGATCTCCTGTGCAATTTCCATTTAAGTTGTATCTTTTTTTTCTTTTTTAGGCGTTTGCTCACAGGTCAAAATAATGAGGTGACCTCGAACTGACCTGTATGATCCAAATCTATGAAAGAAGAAAAGTCAAACTTTCTTCTTTTGAGTGAGAGCGATTACTTCATCGTCCAGAGCACGGCTGTGCAGAGAGAAATCAATCAACTCTGGAATGCTTTGATTCAGTCACAGAAACTAGCCTCTACCTATGAGATTAAAAAGCCGCAGTAATGACTGACACAAGTCTGTGAAGCCATTAATTATAAAGATTAGAATCATGACTTTGTTTTGAACTTTCGCCATCATGTATTCTCTCTGCGACGCATCTTTTTTGCAGACAACACTCGGGGAACTTTTTGAAGTCTTGTTTCAAAAACTGACACTTACGCACACCCACAAAGCACAGGTACACGGGGCATTATATTGGATTGTAAGTGTGACAACCTTAAATGGAGATGAAATGAAAACTCGAATCTGCTCATCAGTTTTGCCTTTAGATACCTGTAAATTTGATCTGTGCCACCAGGGTGGACTGTGAAATCATGTGGCTGCACAGCAAATTGTGCCTGAACTCAGCGCGCATACTAATGCCAGCGCCACACACTCACTGAGCTTAGTGACGGGGAGAAAAGAAGGAGGAAGAAGAAGAAGCAGGAGAGGGAGCGAGTGAGGAAAGCAACCAGAGAAAATCTTGCTTCAAAGAAAAGTAAATATATTGGAAAACTGAATTGTGTTGACATTCAGTGAATATTTAATCTATAGTGTAAAAAAAAAAAAAAAAAAAAAAAAAAGGTTAAACACATTTCTCAGACACACAAAGGTCCACCTCAACTACTTTCCCCTTGCTGGTATCTACTTTTCATTCTGGACAATTTATTGAAAAAGATAAAGCTGGTACGGTGCCAAAAGCAGCAGTGTGCATCCTCTTTATCCATCATGTCTGCTGCTTCATTTCCCTGGTCATTGCCTGTGGACTGGTGGAGCTCCAAATCGTGACTGTGGGATCAGAGCAAGGAGATAAGTGATGGTCTTCTGCCAGACAGACGCTGCCGTGACAGCCAATGAAGAAAGGCGCCTTCGCACTGCACTCCAGTGGATGTTCTCCTTATTTCTCTCTGTTCCGTCTCTCCCCATTTATCCATCCAGCCATTCGTCCATCCATCCAGCCATCCCTCTCCAAGGTAGGTCAAAAGGAAGATCCCGCCCGGCAGCTCATTCCTCACTCTGATGAACCTGCTTGTAAAAGACTCATCAACTCTTCCGCGTGCTCCACCAGCCCAAAAAAATGTGGCACAGTGTTGCTGATTTTCTTTCGGCTGCTCCCTTCTTCAAGTACTGCCACAGAAAGCACACATGCATGAAAGAATTGACAATAACTTTATGCAGGATGCTCTTCCTGATGCAACAGCTTCAAGCACGTAGCCTCAGGATTATAAGACCGCAGCACTGACCACCATTGCATCCTCTTAGAATGCTGTCCTATAGTTTACTTTAATACATCTTTTTTTTAGAGCAATGTCTTCATTTTGCTTGCCTTTTCCAAGTCTCATGGCTCTCATTAAAGACACCTCCACCAGTGAAGTGCACAAGTCTCATGTGACCGGACTGATTGGGTGTGTGTTCCACATCACTAGGAAGAAATCCTGGAGGTTTTTTGGCCCTCTTTACTAGCAGTGACTGCTTTATTACCTTATTGTTAAAAGGCAACGATGGACAATAATGTTTTTGCCCATGTCTCTGTGTGTGTTACCAAAATATCTCATGAACCATAGCAAGAATTTTAACAAAACTTTCAGGAAGTAATCATCGGTTGGATATCTCACTAAATGAATAACTTTTGGAGTCGACTTGACGCCTGGCACAGCAAAATGATTTTTTAGAACAAAAAAAAAAGATTTGATCAGTTTTACAGATAGTGATCATACATTTTGTCATCTCCTTTTTAGGTGTATTAACACTTTTAGGCTAATAAGAAATTGTTTTAATGTTTTGCCAGGTTAAATAAAGGGTATATAGCCATTAGCTCATCAAGCCAGTCAAAAGTTCAACTATTATGTAAACTCTGATTGTTCTAACAACTCTACATCAGGTGAGACAATGATTGGTCAAAAATATTTCAGAGAACCCCATTTCAAATGACTTACAGAAGATATTCTGCACAGCACATGCAACTGTTGCTGAACAGTAACTAATGGATTTGTGCTGGTTGCATTTGAGATCACGGTGTTGGAAGAAAAAAAAAATCAGTCTAAGATTAATTTCATCCCAAGGTAATTTGTACAATAATTTTCAGTTATTGCTCTGATCTGTCAACACCTATGCACTCTAAATGGAAGAAAATGCAATAACAATATTCACCAGCTGTTTCTTGTACAGAAATGAAATTAGACTGCACCTCTCGGAGCTCAGCAACAGATGGTTGATCACAACAAGAAGAGAGTAAATCCCCACTAGTTACTGTGCTATGACACTCCTCTGCTTATCTCCACAGACGCAATGGGATATCTCAATTATTTATCCAGTTTCTTTCAAACGATGCCACTTTGAGGGAGTAAAGCGCTGTTATTTTACAAACAGGCACATCTACTCAGATGATTAGCTGGACACAACTACAGCCTAAAATGTTCCTTATCTTTTTTTCACAGATTAGCAGCAGAGGAGGCGGATGCCAAGTCTTTTCAAAATAGAAATGTCTCCAGACCCGCCTTTTCGCTTTGTAATTGAGTCAGTCACGTCCAAACTTGGAACGAAGCCCTCGGGGAACGGCGCAGCTCCTTTTTGTCGTCACAAACAAAGCTCGACACACCCTCCCTGGCCCACACGCTTCTGCTGTCATCGGCTGAAGGCCTCCGATAAGAGGAAGAAACGGTGTGAGACTGGGTGTGGGGGGTTCCTGTAACTGCTTGTCAAAATAGAGTCATCACTTTACAGAAGGAACATGCTGATAAAGTATAAAACGATGAAAGTTCACGTGTATAAAATAATGATAATGTTTCTGTTATGTCTTTTTCAACTTTATTGTTCTAAACCGGTCTTCCTAACAAAGAGATGTGCTTTGGCACGGTTAGGTAATGTAAAATTGAACATCATCATGCCTTAAGGCTTTGAGGGACAATTGCAGTAAGAAAGACATACTCAATTACCACCTATATTTAATGGGAATTTGTCAAGCTCTACAACAAACATAAGCTGCGTGTAAACACAGATGCTAGCTCTCCGTGAACATGGCTGGATCACCAACACAAAAAAGTACCAATTATTTCTCTATTTTATTGTATCCAACCTGTACCAAGCCATCCATTTAACCCCGGCTGCGGAAGGGGGCGGAGTCTGACATCCAAAACTATAGTGCACTATGTTCATACAGGTAACATTTTATGCACAAGGTTACTAACTACATATAGCATTTGGTTTTGTGTATCTTTTACAGTCTACTATCAGGGCCCCAGATACAGGCCCTCAAATGTCTAGGGACAGCCCTGCAAGCTATGGCCCTTAAACCAATGTAAGGCTCAAACCATGACTTAGGCATACCACTATACATTTGTTGTTGATTTTTAGCTGCTCCCTTCTGCAGGGTCTCCACAGCAAGCCAAATCACATGAAATATTTGACAATGGTTTTACGCCAAATGCCCTTCCTGATGCAACCTGAGCTCAAACCTGCAATCCCAGGATTCTAAGACCACATCACTGACCACACTGCCAAATTATTACACTACCCTAGGATTTATCCATCCATTGTCTGGCATCGTCTTTACATGCATACATGAGGCAGGTTATTGTGACAGCACAGAATCCTTTACTGTTTTAAAAAGAGTGTTTATATATATTAAATTTAATTTTATTTTTAAATCATATTTGCGACAAAGATAATCACAATACTGTTATGCTTCATAATAATGATGAGGGAAACAGGTTGATCCTGTGCAGTAGTGCCTGGTAAGTACATGGGTGCAATATGATAATTGCTTAAATGCACGAGTGAAAAAAAGCTAACGTTTTACACTAAACTGGTAAAAATGTCAGGCAGCAGGTATTAAATTACAACCATCTGATGTAGACATATGGTTTGGCAGTGGGAATAGACTATTACCCTATAAAGGCTATCTAAACAGAAACTCTTGGCTCAGAAAAAAAGTTAAATGATAAGCAAACAATTCATACTTTATTAAAATAAAAAAAAAAACGTATTTTTCCAAAAATGTTAGTCTTCACCTAATAAATGAGGGATCTGGGCTTTAAATATGCTTTCCTTTTACAAAGAAGTGTAGTAAAAACCCAGGAGTAATCCCAGTCAGACACAAATGTTAATACATGCTTTTGTTTAGTAGGAAATAATGAGAAAATTGGCAGCATATTGCAAGTGCAAAATGCATTAGTCTATGTGATTCATGAAAACATTGTCTTACTTAAATTTTGTCCTCTAAATGAGAAATGCTGATATACATATGTCGAAGATGAACAAAAATCACTGTTTGAATCCATCCAGCTCAGACTGTGGAAAGTGTACAACAAAGCTTATTTTGATAAAGAACTAATTCTATATGTCCTTAACATTTTTGTCTGAATTGACAGTTGATATAAAATTGAGTTGCAGCTTTGTTTGAGTGGTAGATGAAAAATAAGAAGAGATAAAGGATCAGGCAGGTGGATAAAAATACAGATGGAACATGTTGCCAACCAGCAAGCTCACCATATTGTTGTGTCTCCTCACATAACTCAACCATTGACACATTCCTTTTTTATCCTCTCTTCATTGTTAGGTTGACCTTCTTATAACTCTAAAACTTTTACCCAGGACATAGTTAAAGGTAAACTTTTGTATTGTTTGTGTGCTTCTTTTTAAGGAGACAAACTGCACTATGAATTTGGGTCAGACTTGCATTTTATCCATTTTATCTCTCTTTTTTTCTATGCTTCTTGAAAAAAATTAAAGAACAAAATCACAATTCTAAAAGTTTCATCATTTAATTTTCTTTCAGATCTTGTGCAATAATAATAATGAATAAAAATACAAAATTTCATTGACCAAGTTGTAAAAACTGCCACACTGTGAAATCCAAAAACTGTCTCAGTCAGAACAATACAGGTAACACTTTTTTTTGGGGGGGAAAGAAAAAATACTTTAGGAGTAATACTAAAATGTGCGTTTTAACTAGAAATGCACCAGAGAAGCAAACTTACAGTTTATGTTGAAGTGATACCTTTTGTTTGTACACAAACTTTGTTGTTCTAATGTTATTTTCTAACTGCTGAGACATTAGGAGGTCAAGTGAAGATATGGTAAACAGTAGATATCACCAGAATTAAGGTTATTCTACCCACCTCAAACTTCAAGTTGCTCTCCTGCATCCTCATACCACACTTGCTCTACCATAATTATCTCAAACCACATCAGGATGCAGGTACAGAATTGTGCTACGTTGTTTCCAGGATTTAGTCACAATCAAGATTGTAGGATAAGGTCAGCGTGGCCAAATTCTTGACGACTCATATATACAATCGTCTATTAAAAACCACAACCTAGTTTTTACAAAAGCTCAAAATCATTGTGAACTTATTGTGTTTTATTATGAATATAATGTAGCATCTTAATATGGATCTAAAACCCTATTAAGGCTGTAAGATTTGGTCAAATGTTTGAATAAGGACTCAAGACTTCAGGCTTCAGCTGATGATGTGGTTGATTTTGTATTTTTTTTCCCTCTATTTTGCTATTTTCTTTTTCCACTCCACAGTAAGCAAACATGCATGGTGCAGTAGGATGTAAGGGATGGGGAAAAAAAATCTGTGAAAAAAACTACCTCCCATTGTTTACAAAGTAATAACATGAAACTTAAAACAAAATATAGAAGACAACACTAGGCCCCTGGCTATGGAGCTCCAGTGTTCTGTGCCTACTGAGCTCAAGCTACCCATTCATTACGAGCAAGCTTCCTCTCCAAGCTTTATACAAAAAGCTCCTCCTGAAGGAAAAACACCATTGATTGCTTCTCATTCAGTTAGGGATGTCCCGATCTGATACTCAGAATCGGTATCGGTGGCCGATACGGCCATTTTTTGAAAATCGGGTAGTATTGGATTTAGTCATGGTATCGGGCCGATCCAGTTTTCAGCATCATCATGCTTTACAACTGCTGTTAAGAAGTCAAGACACACACAAGTATGTAACCATGTCCACAGTGTGAGAACACTTTTCAATGGAAATCAATGATGCTGAAACTGCATCTTGCAAAATCTGCACCTGGATGTTTCTTGTGTTGGAAACAGCAGGACTCGCTTTAATACTACCAACCTTGTCACTTGGAAAAAAATAAAGGTATCGGATCGGTATTGGAAAGACTAATCATTAAAAAAATCGTATTGTATCGGGAGCCAAAAAATCTGGATCGGGACATCTCCAAATTCCAAATAATCAAAACTTTTAAAAATATTTACCAGTATCCAAATCTATAAACAAAACCACTTCCCAAACTTCCCACTTCAATCAACCAGCAAACAGATGATCAAATCCCCTTACTTTCTCTATAAAGAACATACAAACCTGAACAGCACAATTTTATAAGCCTGAAAAAGCAAAATAAACAAAACTGGGCAGTCATTGATTGTTTATCCACAAATATGCAAGTCACTAATCAGATGTCATGGGTTACCCCATGATGCCACACCATCACTATTCTGACTGATTTTCCATGTTGTTTTCATCCAATGTGAAGTGGGCATTTACCTTCTCTGTTTCTACTGAAAACACATAAATATTGTACATGAACACCTATAAGTTGTGGGACTTTGTGTACACAAAATTAGTAAACTCATGGATTTTCTTTAGTTTGACACTTATCAGACTTTCTAGATTTACTGGTACCATAAGACTTTCCGTACTTTTTGACATGGACTACTACATCATGGTTCATATAGATAAAGTAATTAAGAACTATAGTTATTGACCAATAGGTGCTTGCACCGATGTCTTCCCACTGACTGAGAGCAATTGCGCTGTGTTTGCTAGCACGGCCGCCTAACTAAGATCTTCATGCTGAAAACACATTCTTTCAATGTGTGCAGTGGCATGTAGCAAGGTACAGCTCGCCCATCCACGCTGCATAGCACCATTCACTCAGTGTTAATGAATCAATCAATTTCTACCAGATAAATCACAGCGAATGCCTCGCAACGGCCAACTGTCACCATGATGAATTCCTTCATTTCATGTAATAAGCTAGCTGGGAAGTGATTTATCCCTGTTGCGTTGGCTGCTTTATGCGGCAGTGGACAGAGGTGAGAGATACAAAATGAAGTGTAATATGTCATTGAAATATTTTGCATGCAGTCAGTGAATAAGGTTGAGCTGCAGGAAAATCACTTTAGTCCAAAATCTATTCGATAGAAGGTTTCACTCAGCAGCTGAATGGTTGACTGGTTAAAGTAGCTGATTAGGATATTTGCTTGAACGGTTGGTCCTGAGCTGCATTAAAGGTTGCCTGAGATACCGTGGGTCAAGATAGTATTACTCACAAAAAAAAAAAAACAATACAGCTTACTGACTTTTTCATATAAGCATGAAGCTTTTAAGAGCTCCTGTTTCTTCTCCTTCTTATATTTCAGAATGAGACAAAGATTAAGTGGGAGTAAAAACTACATTCTAATACCATTGATTTTTTTTTCTGCTCTGGCTTTGATCAGAGCCAAGATTAAGCTGTTGTGATTTTCTTTTAAAACCAGACCTCCTCCATGGTTAAGTAGGAGACTCTGTGTGCTATTCAACTGAAATTATCACTAAACCCAAAGCATCACACCTTTACGACAAGCCCTGCCCAATTTGTATAAAAGCCCTGAATAAGCTTTATGGTTCTGTGCTGATGCCAGTTAAGTGGGGCTATTAGCACACAGCAATCTATCAGCTATTTGGACCCGCAGAACTTTAAATATTTTTCAAGTAGCTGGGCAGGTAGAGCATGTTTCTGTCTCCACAAGTTTTTTAGAGCTCCGACCCTGTCAGGCCTTAATGTAGATGTGGAAAACGGACAAAAAAGCTAAAAAAAAATAAATTGCATGTAATACCCATTTAAAATGTGCTTTATAGAGGATTTCTCATCGATTTCTCAAAAATAATAAAAAATAAAATAAAATCTGTTTAATCCTTTAAAAATAAAGCTCTTGGCATGCATCTTAATAATCCAAGCAGATATGAAGAAAAGAAAAAGTTGTGTAGGTCCTTTGGAAGAGTTCTTCTTTGTTGAAACGAAAATAAATGATCTGTTTCAACAAAATAAAATACTCAAAGGGAAAGTAAAATAATATTTTAAGTTTTTACATTGTTAAAATATTGGATGTAAAAAGACTGGTGGGGAATGATGAGCAGCAGATAACATTTGGTAAAATTTCACTTTAGCGACTGTTTCTGTTAAGCTTATTTTGTGCATGTTCCAAACGTATGATAGCTAGCAAAACATCAGAAATGAATACAATTCTTCTTTGGCCTCAAAAGTTGCCAAAAGTTAAAGTTAACTAAAACTCCGGAATTAGACCGTTATGAGCCCTGCAGCTATTCCTCGTCATTACTGCCACCTTTACGGTGTGATCTGATAATTAATTAAAAAGAAATGAGAATTTCACCAAACTTCCAGATTGTGGAAATCGAAAGGTGATGTCAAGGGCTGTTTTTAACGACTTCGACAGAGTGTTAATTAAGAAGCTGTCACTGTTTGTTACCTTGTGACTGTATGCGGGCTTGAATGTTGGGGATCTGCTTGTGTGAGCATGTATGTTAATAGATCCAAGTCCCCAAATCTCTTAATATGCGTTTGAGGTCTCATTTGAGTTCAAAGGTTGCCATTTAATTATACCGCAGCAAAGACTTAATTTTTAATTATGATGGCACCGGGGAGCTCACCTTGGGAAAGGACGAGCTGAAGACAGACAGACGGAGCCCCTTCTACCCTTTTCAGATTTTAAAAAGAAAAAAAAAAGCAGTAATTGATTTATTTGGTCCAGCTGCACGCTTGTATAGTAGTTATCACTGTCACCTCACAGGAAGAAGGTCATTAGTTTAAATCTGCACTGGGACCTTTCTGTGTGGAGTTTGTATGTTTTTCCTACATGTGTGTTTTTTCCGAGTACTCCGGTGTTCTTCTGCACTGCAAAAAGACACACATTTGTTCAAATGGCAACTCTAAATCGACCTTAGGAGTGAGTGAATGGACAATCATGGGTAAAAATGTTGGTTTTGAACAACAAAAACTTCTAGAGACATTTCTGTAGGCTTTCAGAACAGACAACACAGTTTTTTTCCCACTTCGCTTTTAGCCAAACGGTGAACAAAAAGGACTGAATTTGAGTCGAGAAAACAGAAAACAAACAGCTTCACGGTTCAGCTGGACAGCTATTAGTTGGCTCATTATTCAAAATGTAATGTTTGTTTTTAATGAATCACCTGCAGTGGTAAAACTGCTTTTCCATTCAAATGGTTTTTGTTTGCATTAAAAAAAAAAAAGAAAATCAGTGTTAGGAAATAAAACATGGAACAACCACCTTTTTTCTCTCTCTTTATTTGATCTACATTAATAGAAAGTAAACAAAAGTTTAATAATGACTATTTTTACAGGGTTTTATCAAAAACGCCAAACAAAGTTGAACATTTTTAACAAAGCAAATGAGGCTGGCATTATGCAAAACTGCCCATTTATGTTTTTCTCAACTCTTCCCAGGATGTCAGGCGGTAGACAGCACTCAGCAGGAGGCTTTCCTTAGAGCAGTTGGCATCGCAGAGCCTGAGCAGTGGGACAGTATCACAACACATTGAGTGATGAAACGCTTCCCAAACTAAGCTCGCTGGGTTGTTCACTTTCCCTCTTCTTGCCTGCCTGTTTCTCTTTCACTCTCGTTTGCTCTTGAAAGCTCCACTCAAAGTGAAAGGTTCCCTTGTTCTCAGCATGGAAGAGCGGATGCAGGTTGAAAGGCGGTTCGTCTTTTCTTCATCTCAGTAAGAAAATGAGCCTGTTTCTGGCATCAGTGGGGATATGTCTTATAGAGCTTTCTTCTGCTGAAAGCAGGTACAGTATATGAGCGCCAGCTCTCTACAATCAAATGTAACCATTCATAAAGATGCCCCCCAACCAACACCCCTTTCTCCACCATCATTACTGTTAACTCTCCTACTTGACTTTTACATACAAAAAAAGTGAAGGAGTAAAGTATGAGTAAAGTATTAGGGCCAGACTGAAAGTTTTTTTATTTAAGAGATTAAAGGCAAAATATTATGAGAAAAAAAATTCTCCAGTGTGTGTCATGGGGTTTATTAAGTATTCTGTGATTACATTTGGGTCACTGTTCGTGTAATATGCTTCCATCCACATTATGTGACGACTAAATCCATCATAGCAGCCATAAACTGCAATGCCATACTGCTTGAGTTTATATATGAACCCATATACTGCAGTGCATCGGGCCCCCTGCAGTTGGATATAAATGAACATCCTTTGTTTTCTGAGAAACAACAAAACCTCTTTGCCCACTAACAAACATCTTTTCCACAAAAGACGTCTGTCTTCAAAGTAGACACAGTCGTTTGCACAATCGTTTCAAAGTCCTGCTGCTGATAATAATTTGATGCTGATGTGGTAAAAGATGAAGTATTTCCTTATTTGTAAAACCAAATATTAAAGTATTACTTCACAAGATGCTCAACATTCCTCATTGTAATGCAGTGGTAAGACTGCTTTTCATGTAGGAGTTGTCATGATAATACAACTTATTCTCCTAATATTACAGCTTTAATTTGGTATTATTATGATTTTATTCTTGTATTATTTCAAATTTATTCTTGTACGACTTTTTTTCTCGTACTATTATGACTTTATTCTCATAATAAAAAAAAATTATATCTCTGTTCATAGGCCCTAATATGCCGTTTGAGTCAAGAGTGGACAGCAAAGAGAAAGGATTGTATTTTTTAAAATATTTTTTAACCAAAATTATTAGCAGCAAAGAATAAAACAAATACAGTGACTAAATTCTCATGGAGCTGCACAGAGAGGATGAGGAAGAGATGGAGGAAGGGGAGAGAAGACAGGCCATAACCAGGTCCATTTCCTTAAGGCTGACTCACTTTTGTCATGAGCCTCACTTTCTATAACCTCAACTCACTCTCCTGGCTAACACCCACACTTGAACACCTACACTCATCCCAAGGGTGTCACCTGTCTGCATCGCCGATGCAACCTCCACAGAAACAGGAAAATAGCCGTGGTCATTGATGCTGAGTTTGAGCAGGTTCTGAAAATAACAGCCGTGGTGAGTCTGTTCCATCATTCCTTACAGACTCACATATTTTCTGGGCTTCATCAACTTTTCTTATGTTTATAAATGTTATAGTCAGTGTAATCATTCCTTCTGCATGCTGACTGGCAGCCAAATCAATTAAAGCTGCATAATCATCAAACATAAATATGAAAAGAAGTTTTTGTTTTTTAAAGGTCCATTAAATTTAAATCAGACTTGAAGGATTTTGCTTTCTTCTTGTTTTAATCTTACTTTCTTTTGAGTTACATGAGCAGGATTAAAAATAATAGCTCTCAGAAACATACTCAATGCTACCATCTCATACTGTAGCAAGAATCATACTAAATAATGCAATATATTTTTCACAGTTTATAAGAACAAAACCTGTATTTTAAGATAAATAGTAAAAACCTCATGTTTAAGGCAACATATGACATGTAGCATTAGGGTGGATGATGTAAGAACAGTGTAGTTACATGCCTCTTCACTGCAGGGTGAAGATCAGCTTTTCTTATTAATAACAGATTGACTGTACCTTATTGAAACTCCATTATTAAACTACCTAATTTATTCACTCTTATATTTTTTTCAACAGCTAAGGGCTGACTCTGTTCTTTAGAAAATCTGCACCATAATTTTACAAGTAAAGAGACCGAAGTTCATCTTAAGATTTTACTACAAAATTAAAATAAAATAAAGATAAAATGACAAACCAACACTCAAAATGTTGGAATAATATTCTGATTTTTAGCACCAAGTAATTACTCTGAATTATGTAAACCTGATCCAAACTGCTATATTTATTTTAGAATGATTCAACAAGGAGAACACTGAAGCAGAAATGAACACGTCTCTGATACAAAGGAATACTATGATTATAAATTTATCTAAAGCAGGAGAATCTTTTGAACAAGAGGGTTTTAAGATAAGGATCTGAGTGTTAGAATTTTACCCACGCAGGAATTATGGACTATTTCTGTTAAGGACTTTACTTTCAAATATTGCCAGATTGTCAAACTAATTTGAGAAGATATACAATTGAAAATGAATATTCAAAAAAGAAAAAATATGGCCTCAGGATGACTTACTTATTTTTTCTTTTTTGATTTTTCTACCTGGATTACTGAGATGCATCAGGACATTTTGAACCGAAAATGAATATTGTTCATCATCACTGATCTAAGATAACCAGACCCAAATCGTATTTTCTTCTCATCACCAGACACAGTCGAGGTCGAGGTCCAAATCTTACTGGAGCCTCTTTCACAAGTCAGTTCTGCAAAATTGCTGCACTGACCAGTCCGGCTTTTAGTTCCCTCTGGTCATTCATAAAATCACAGAAGAAGCCGGCCAGGTCCCGCTCATGTGTTCATCAGAGGCGGGCTAACTTTACGCACCTTTCCACCTCCATGTTTTTTTTGAACGCTGGGAGGAGGACAAAACACGCGTCAATCTCGGACTGAGCTGTCTTATGAATGAGGCTAAAGTTCGGTTCAAAGCGAGTCAAGACAAAAACAGTTTGGATGGAGGTGAGCAATAACCTAATGTGAACAATCTAGAATAAAGTTTTTAATAGTCTGTAATTTGAAAAAAAAAAAAAAAACTGAACCGTGCTATATGATTTGCTGGTCGTTTTGGGGCCCCCCCCCCCCCCCCCCCCCCCTCGCCCAATGTATTTGCAAGTTGAAATGGCCAACTACTTTTCAACAGTCCAGTCCAGCCCAATGAGACACTACTCAAAGGAATGAGGAATTGTGTGCATTCAGACCTATAGGTGGCTAAAAATCTGAATTCAAATGTGCTTTCTGAGTTTTTGAAGTTAAAGGTACCATATGCACATTTAAAGTACAACAAGCACTTACCAAATTGTATGTATGTACTGCTATTTCACTGTGGCTAAACACAAAAACAATCAGGGAAAGCGGCACTATAAAGGTGCTGCTTCATTGCACATATGAAGAGCAAAAGTGATTACAGCAATGCAGGCAATTCCTCAAGTGAGTCTCAATCACCAACACGTTTTCTTTACCCAGCGTTCTGAGTAAAGTTGTGCTCTGGCTCTCACGTGGAACACGTTCTTATTTGCTAAAAAAAACCTCAGCTAACAGCTGGCACCTCACCAAACAGTACTTTGTGTTTCATATATACCTTCCGTTTTTTCCTCCACTGTGTTTCAAATTTGTGTTTTTTTTTTTGTTTTTTTTTTAAGCTGAAACATTTGAAGAGCGTCTGTATCCTTCTGGGGCATTGCAATTGTCAGAGCAATGTGTGTGACTTTGCAGCCTGTCACTAATTTTATTTTCTGCTTTCACCTGCTCCCTGTCTTTATCGCCGAGGAGACCTTGAAGCAGTGCCTTCTCTCCAGCACTGGGGAGCCTTTAGACAGCCAAACAGCACCTGGGCCGCATGCTAAAATATGTGGCAGCTGTCTGTGACATTTCAAAAACTGCGGAGGAGAGCAAAAGAAAGAGAGGAAAGTCACGCGTTAAGTTATGACTTACTGAAACCATCAGTATAGATACGTGTACCCCCCCGAGGGGCTTAATGTGCACTCAGCGGCCAGCTTCTCCTCGCTCTCGCACAGAAAACATGCAGATGTACGAGTTAGAGGGAGGTAGAAAGTGCGACAGGGTGTCCGTTTGACGGGAAATTGAAACGCGCAGCTTCATAAAATTAAAGCAAAATGCTTAGAGAAGCACGGGAGTCGAGGAAGAAAAGTCCACAGTTGGGGGTTCTTGTTAGTTTCCTACAGAGGTTCATCACCGTGTGCTCAGAGCATCCCAGGGTGCTCCTTTTTTCTCCTGTTAGAGATTTAATTAGAGATTTAACAGCTTTGAATAGGAAAAGGGAGTGTAGGAAAAGGGCAGATTTCAAATGAGATACAGAGGGTTGCTGAGCAGAGGGGCTCTTTGTGTTTGTTGTTGAAGCATAAATTGTGAGGCCTTGTTTGTAGTGGATTAATAAGCAATTGTCCTACAATCCAGAGCCAGAATATTTATTCTGCAGACATGCTGATAGCACTAATGATGATAATAATAACAACAATAACAACAGTTTAGCCTCTTGGGAGAGCCTTTTCTGTGGGCATTTCTTCAATAATTACATGATGCATACCCATAATTCAGCTCTAATGTGTTTAGAAAAATAGCGGGGGCTGAGCTAGGTTATACAACTGAAGGAGGTTGAAGTCTGAAAATACACCATGCGGAGCCAGCGTAGGGCTTTCTAACAGCGTGATAGCGAGTATTTAAAAAATAAAACAGAAGAGGAAAAAATAATAATCCCACAAACACAGAGTGGGTCTCGAAAATGCAAATGATGATGTTATTTCTACAGCTCCCTCTGTGGAACCGTGTCCGTGACTCCCACTCTGTCCCCAAGGTGAGCCCAAATTGCTTTGACAAGGGCACTTCTTTTTATCTCATGCTGGCTTCTTCAAGCTTGTGATTGATGCAGGTCTCTTTGAAGCGGCAGCACTCATTGTTTTAAGACCACATACCTGAGTTATGAATGTTTCATACGAGAGACTAAATATGAACTGGCTGGATGAGAGCCTCCCCAAGAGCACAGAGGAATGGAAGACTCATGCATGCTAATAATGGCCTCGGAGAGTGTGGGAGATGGGAAGATGGTAATAACAAAAAAGAGAGAGCAGACAGAAAACATATCAAATCAATCAGTGGCTTCAGTTTAGCCTTCGCTCTTTTTTCCTCTGTGCACCTTGTGTCAGTCATTCCCAACTCTCGCTGCTGGGGATAAAGATTCTGGAGAAAAAAAAAAGCTTTCAAAAAATGAGAAATCACAGGAAAGGCTTTAACTAAGCAAGCCCAGCAACTAAGTAAGATCCATCTTAGGGGAAGGTGGGGAATTGCTGCAGTGACATGCTGGTCTGTTGTACCTGAATTTGGAAGTTTATCAGTATATCATGATCTGCAGTTCAATTTTCTGCTGCCTCACCCACATGAGGTCAGCACAGAATAAGTACATCGTACCAAATCCTGCCTCATTTGGCATTCTTAGGAGAAAGAAAAGCAAATCCATTGGTCAGAAAAGTCATACCTGCAGCAGGATACTTAGATATTTGTTGCAGTGGAAATAAAAAAAAGGATGTTTGAAATGGTAGTCACGGGCTGCTGCCATGTGTTATTGCAACATCTCCGAGAAACCGGGCGCTTCTTTAAACTCAGAGTGACTCAATAACACTAAAGTTCCATCAGGGCTGAATAGTTCTCGCACCGTGAGCAGATGATGATTTGCGTCGAACTTGATTCATTTCAGCTCCCTAATGGAGTCGAACAGAGGAGGGGTCTCATTCTGAGCTGCCAGTTCGAAGGCGCGCGGAAACACTGATTGAAAGATAAGAAACAAAGGGAGGAGGAAGAGAAGACAGAAAGGATGGGAAGGATGGGAATCCACTGGGATGTGTCAAATGTTGCATGAATCACTAAATGCTTCCTGCACTAATTGGCTCTATTGAGTGCGTCAGCATCCCTTATGGTGGTGTGGGGCAAACGCCTCATTCTTTCATACGAACGTGCGCACCGGGTGTCTCACATCTCCAACATTCAAAGCGTTGGGGATCAAAGGCTTGCTACAGTGCACAGACTGAGTCACGAGGTGGTGTTGTCAGCTCCACTAAAAGTCAGACCCTTGTATGTAAACGTATGATGGAGCTCAAAGTTCTTGAGTAAAGATCTAATAGTGGAACGGCTGCTGTATGACCTGTCAGATATTTGACGTCTCCACACAGTCTGTCGTACACTAAAGAACCATGCTATAAACAAAGATAATAACTCATAAAATCATACAAATACCATGATAAAGTTAGACTGAAGCACTGATGACAATTTCAAGAATATGAAAATAAAAACATTGTAAGAAAACATAAAGCTTACGGTTTGCTCTTTCTGATTAATGGCTTTCAGTGGCTTACTTTACTGTTGCATCATTTTTACCCACCTATTAAGAATTCATGGGTTATCCAGTATTGTTAAAGTCATTGGGATACTACAGGTGTAACTACTGAGAATGACACAAAAACACACTGCCTGTAACCCCAGCATAACTATTACAAGGAATATGAGACAAACACTGGCTACAATTTATTCCAATGAAATAATATCTGCAGGCATGCAAGTGTTTATTATTTGTGTGAAAGTTGCATGAATATTAAAATCATGACATATTCTGATTAAAAACTCATAAGGCACAACATGAAAACTTTGGTGTCATTTGTCTTATTCTTCTCTGACAGGTTACGACTACTGCTTTATATCTGGTTTTGGATTTTTACAAAACTGGTTGGAAACTCTTAATACTTTGAAAACGCATGGATCTTGTTTTTTCTGCAGGCACAACCTTCTCATGGAGTTATCTAGTCGTTATCAAGTCAACATGCTGCATGTTCGGCAGCACTTTCTCCACTGCTGGGAAGCTACACACCTGAGAACTTGTTGGAGTATTGTGAACACGGTGAGGGGAGGTCATGTTAGGGAGGCTCACGTTCATCTAATGAAGCAGACACACTCTGCAGGACATGTGGCCTTTGCTCACAGACCAAGGAGGGGGAGTCAAATTATCAGCATCTTGGTTCATTTAATTCAGCACACGAAATGAAAGAATATGGTTCAATATGACAGTGAAGATGAAAAGTAGTCCTATTAGAATGAAGTTAACTTAAAGTACTTAAGAAATACTTATCATTACATAGTTTTAAGTGAGTAGATATACTTATTTAATAAGTAAGACCTGAACCGGTGCACCTATTTACCAAATGCATATAAAAAAGTAGCAAGAAGGGCCCCAATCAAGAGGGCACTATTGAGCCAATTTGCCACTCCCACATCTAGATTCTTGCACCTCCCCGTATTAATGCTTGTTCTACATTGTTTAATCTTCAAAAAGGTAGCTGGCTACTGTAGCAAGACTACAGATTAAGATGATACTTCCTGATAAACATATATGCATTACAGGGAAGCCTGTTGCGTTTCAGTGTGCAGAAATTTGTGTTAATTCCCATAATATCGCAGCAGCCGGAAATACAGTACAGCAAGTAATGGCAATCCTTTTCTGTGTCATTCTTTCTTAAAGTTTTCAAGCTAAGTTATAAAGAATCATATAATTTACAAATGTTACATTATTGTAAATTCAGTTTCATCTAAGAACATACAGGACAGTACTTGACACATCCCCTGTGCCCAGAGTGCAGCATTTCTGCCTTCTAATAATTTACTGTACAGTACCATGTGGTGTGTAGCTGCTTTATCCAGTATCCAGCATCCAGTATTCATGTGTTTCATGATTCACAGAATGTAACCCCTGCAAAAACTGGGGGTTCACTTTATTGAGCCTCTTTTTCAAAGGTCAGCATTTAAGTAGAGCAATACTGTCTCAAGTCAAGATAGATCAATCTACAATTTATTATTTCTTTGTTGCTTTCAGAATTAGAAAAAAGTCAAGTTTGAGTGATATGCAAACAAATAACATCAAATAAAAAAAAGAATTAGACTGTCTAGTTTGTGTTTCTAATTTTTGGGAGTTGTGCTTAATTTAATAACTGGAAATTCATTTATGTATCTATTTATTTACAAGACTGATGGAATATGTTTGTGTTTCACAAACTATGACTGGACCAACATTTACATTACTCATCCATGTTGGCAGATGGTGCAGTGATTAAAATATTTACACATAGGCCACGGAAATTCATGAAAGCTGACAAAAGTAAACATGATGGACATGTTTTCATCCGGCCAACCTTGAGAATCTTTGGTAATTGTCAAAAGCTGACCATTTCTCTTACTTTCCTTTTCCTCTTGAGGGTCCTGAAAATCAAGCTAAAAGACTTTCAGTGTATCTTGACAAATCTTTGTTGGCTAAAATTGCCATTTCTAAACCCCAGAGAAAATCTGGTAACCTCACAAGAAGAAAATCTAAAACCTGCAGACATTTGGCTATATTCTGTCCATCCAAGAGCTCTTACAGCTATCACAAATGTTCTCTAAAAACCACAATCCAGGGAATAAACCCTCCAACTCTGCCAAACCACAAATGCACCAAAGTAACCCTGTTTTGTGTCTATCCACCATTAACATTCTATTTAGTCTAACTTTACTAACTAAACTTGGCTCCCCTCAAGCCATTAAAAGCTGGCAATGATCAGAGAGAAGTCATTAAAGGAATAACGCTTGGTGAACATCAATAAATGCCTAGAAGGCTCTCGGTTCAGGTCAATCATTGTAGTCAGTTAACGGTCTCCAAACAACAGGGCAAATTCATCATAGAACCTAATCACATTGGGCAAGTCCACATCTTGCCTCAGAACAATATCCACTAACGACATTAGCAAAGGGCTAGTAATATGATGTGATTTCCTGCTGTCACACGAAGGTGCTGATCGATGGTAGTGAAGAGTGGAACATAATTCAGGAAATCCAATGTCCCCATACAAATGTGGCTATACCTCGTGCACATGCACATTTATAGATGGGGTTGCATTCTAGAACTCCAAATGTACTTTTAGCTTCTTCATATGTTGTATTTGGTTTTAGACATGTGAAATTTTACACTGTATATGTATACAATGACAGGAAATTTAAAGGAACATTGAATGTCATTCAAGTGGAAAGGAACTAAAGTTTCTTTTTTTTTTCTCTCAAAAGAAAAAAAAAGCATTTCAGGGGTCAACAGATTCAATTAACCTTTAAGAAGAAAAGCTTAAAAAAAGAAAGAAAACTCTTCTGTGGACCTGTGGATGCACTCAGCACCTTCAGGATAATGTATCAACTCTCCATGAATTGGGCCCAGACCCTCTGTTTCCCTCCAAGAAAGCATCATTTGTGGCAGTAATTGATTTGTTGGCATTTGGATTCTTCGAAGCTCAAATAAACACAGTTTTTGAGACACATAAGACTGTAACTAGAGGTCTGGTATTGAAACAGGAATTCTGTTAATAAAACATTCACGGCAGATGATCTTTTGAGGAATGCGTAGAATTACACTTCATTATGGGGCGGCTGTGGCGGAGTGGTTAGGGGAGTCATCCTGAGGGTTGCCGGTTTGATTCCCCATTCCAGCGGTCTCAGTCATTGTGTCCTTGAGCAAGACACTTGACCTGCCTTGCTTACCCCACCTCTGTCAGTGTGCCCCAGGGCAGCTGTGGCTACAATGTAGCTTACCATCATCAGTGTGTGAATGATTGTAGTGTAAAGTGATTTGGGGTCCCCAAGGGGCTTTATAAAGCTTTAAGTACAGTCCATCTACCATTATGTTTTTTTTTTTTGCTCTTTGATTTTAATATCATAAACAAAGCTGGACATTTAAAATGTATTGAATGTTTGTGTGTAAGTTTTTCTGTCTTCCTATATTAGTTTGGACACATCGTGCTGAGCATTCAGATCGACTCACTTTCTCAGCCGTGCTGTTGTGCACCGAGCAGTCACTGAACGGAAAGAGTTTGAAGAGTTTCATGGTGCCTAAGCCTTTCTGGGCTTTTGAGCAGGACAAGCTTGGCTCAGAGGGAGCCTTTTTCGCTCGGCCACCTCCCTGACAGTTGACGATAGCCTCTGGATCCAGACCTCCAAAAGCTCCACTTTCTCTCTGTTTCCAACCAAAACCCACCTATGCCTCCATTCATATTCACTTGTCATATTCACCTTCCTTTGTTGCACAGCTTCATTGTCACACAGCTGGGGATGGGTGACCAAACGAGATGGGCGAAAGCCAGGGCCCGGATAATGGCTACTCTATCTGGGGCACTACTGGCCTGTCTGCAGCAGTCTTATTGTGCCTAAGTCCTGAGAGACGCACAAATAAAATGTGTGAAAACAAGAGGGAAAAACAAAATGGTGCAAAAAAACGAGGTGGCAGAGGGCAGGCAAGGAAGATAAAAAAAATGGTGTTCTTCTCTTACAATGTATCACAAGTGCTAATATCTGTGGCTCAGTGCAATTACCGCTTCATCTAGGCTCTCACGCAACACCGCTGGACGTCACCACGACATGCAGTGTTTTACAGCCATTTCCTGACAGTTCGGCACTGACAGGCATTAGAAACTAAAAGAAAATAAAAATCAACAGCAGCAGAGAAAAGACCATCTGGGATTTCTCCAGACTTTGAGCTTTGGATGTGTAATGTTGTGAGCAGCGTGGTACGGGACGTCCCTGCAGCTTTTGTCTAAGCCCCGCTGCCCTCTGATGGTGGTGCCACGCTGACTTGTAAGACAGGCTCTTGCTGATGTCTCTTGGCAGTCTCTGATCAACCACCCATCACCAATCATCTTCCCTGTAGACATTGTACAAAGTGATACTACCTTGAATTCACCTTATACATCCTCTCCGTGTAGCATCTGTCTCAGCCAGCTATACGCTGCACTAAAAGAGTTCTGTGGATGATGCTCAATTTGACTCAGAAGCAAACCTCCTGTTCAGTTTATGGTAAGTTTATCTTCCTGGTGCCAGATGTTTTTTTTGCCCCCCTAATCCAGCTAAGTGTCAGGAGTAAGTAGCTGTCAGTTTTAAACTGGTCAGCCAGAGTTTAGGCAGCCAGCGGCACTAACGGTCGAGAAAGCTCATTGTATTTCACGAGGGCACTGGTGCTCTCACCCATCCATCTTCAGCAGTGAGTTGTGGGGCAGAGTTGTGACACAGAACCTGTCATAATACCTCTGGTGGAAGGCCAGCAATGATGGAGGCCGCCCTGCAACAGATGCTCCAGAACGAAGAGCAAGGTTAATGTCTGATTTTACCACAAAGCTCGTTGCCTTGTCAAACATAACGGCTCAATTGTAGCGCACAGTAAGCAGGATGCAAACGGAATTTAAAATAACGTTGACAATGTATAGGGCTATTAGCCTGTTGGATGTGTCAAATACACAAACAAGGACTAATCTACATAGTTTCTGTCTCCTCTGATGATAGGTAGATAGAGAACGAGTTATATTTTAATTTAACATGTTTCTGTGTGAAAAATGACTATGATAACAAAAGTTTGAATATTACATAGATTTTACTCAAAGTATAAAAACAATTGTGAAAAAACTTGGATCAGAAAGCAGTAGGTGCTAAAATGATTTTACCATGAGAATCTGTCTTATAATAGTATCTTAATTACAACAGACAGCAGTCACAATTGCAGTTACAGAGGATAAAATTAACACGTTCATCCCAGAAAACTCTGTCAAACAGCTGTTTCTGCTGCTTTTTTAAGCAACAATATACATTCTTGTTAAAATAATATAGATCTGTAGGCATCTGTTAAGATATAGAGAAAAGTACAAAGTGGTGATGAAACATTGCACAAACAAAGACTAAAATGTGGACATGTTGAGGTATAAATTCACAAAATTAAGAAAAAGAGAAAGTTTTGAAAATTTTAATTTGCTATAGTTCATTTAGAGTTAAAGATATGTTCATATCTCATAACGTCCATTTTTTTCATGGCTTGTTGAGGCTGTGGAGGATGTTTCTGTTGTAAACTGTACCAAACCATACAGCTCTAAAAACGGGATGCATTTTTTTCTCTAGATTGTTTTTGTTGTTGTATTTTGTGTGGGGGATCCCAAGTTGTGTCTATGTTGCACAATATACTACTACCATAAGTCATAGCACTCTATTTTTGAGTGAGTCACATATTTGTATTTACTTTTTGCATGCATGGTTCATTCAAAGGATGATAAGCAACTTGAATGAGAAAAATAAACAGAAGCACAATGACAGAAATAAGGATGCTTTGTTGTGTTTTAGTAACCACAGTTACTACAATGAAGGGTTAAAAATAAAATAAAATAAAGCTTCAGATTTAGGAGATTTGAATATCATAAGATTAAAATGGAAGTTAAAACCCTGTGCGTATTTTATATTGTGCTGCATTAGAATGGTAAATATTTTAAGAGCCAGTCAGTGAAATGGATGTCACAGTTGGGCCTGTGTGTCCACGGTTGTGGCCTGAAGAAACAACAGTGGAGCTCGACACCAAACGAAAATTCACTTTCTCGCTCCCTCTGCTCTAAAGTCCAGTCTGCACTATAAAAAGCTCCATGTCAGTGAAATCCACTCGGACAGCTACACGTTTTTCTGTTTTTTTCTTCCTAGGGCTGTATCATACTCTCAGATCATTTATGAATGAGATGGGATGTCTGCATCACAAGACGTGCCTGAACTTTGCAACAGCATGTCAGTAAACGCACAGGCTCGGGTGTGTGTTGTGGTGAGTGGTAATACGTGAATTCACACCACCAGTCATGTACATTTCTGTCTGCGTTGGGGCTCTGCGTCAGATGTTAGTGTGAAATACAAGAACACACTGATGTAAGAAGCCCTTGCTTCACACAATATTACACAGGAATTCAAATCAACATATAGAGAAAATTAGCTGAAAGCTCTCATTTGATTGTATATTTCCCACAAATGTTTTACATTTAAAGTCTACAAACAGTGCTAGATGCTCAGTTTTTGTGTCAAATTAGATTTAACTGAGTGGATTACATTGATTTATCATCCACATGTGCAATTTATATAAGACTGCTAAATTTAAAATGCAGACAGTGTTCGGACTGACACGGCAAAATAACACATTAACTAGAAGATGATGCACAGATTATCAAATACATATTGATGGAATTATCTTAAATATCTAGTCAAATATACAGAGAAACTATGTTTTCTTCTTTTAGTTTTCTGTTTTCTACATATATTCATTGAACAGAGTAAATATTTTGTTCATTTAAAATGTAATTTGATAACAATTTTAGTTTTCTGAAGAAAAAAAAGCTGTCGTGGTGCGGTAGGACCCAGGTGTAAAGACTGACCTGAAAAACAACAACTAAAACCTTATTAATTAAAACAAAAAGGCTGGCACGTCTGCAAAATCTACAAGAGATAACAGAGGAAACACAACAGAGAACTAGACATGGCTTAAAGAACAAACAATACTAAACTGAGAGAGGAAGAAAACAGATTGTATTGATCGAGGCTGATGATCAAGTGGAACTCATGGTGTGACGAAGGGACAGGTAAGAGTGGGAGGAGCTGGAACAGACCGCACTGAGAGAAATGTAACAGACAAACAGACTGCAGAGTCACTCCTTGTAAAGAAAGGATGGGAGTACAGTCAATCTGCATAAATCTTGAAAATAACATTTTCACTTAATGTTGCAAAACCCAAAATCTGGGAATGAATCAAATATTTTTTTTAGATAATACCATATCAATGATAATGGATGTTTAGTTAATTTTACTTACTTATGATCAGTTTTGTTTTAGCTAAGTTTGATTATGGCAGCATATTGAATAAAGTTGATCAGTTGTACACTCAGAAGTTACTGTTTAAGAGTTTTAATAAAACCTACTATGTGTTTCAGGATGCTAGGAACAGACAACTAATTAAAGATTTTTATATAAATGTGTGATGTATAGCACTTGGAGTTTGTCTTTGCAAATTTTAACTCAGTGTTTGTGAACTTGGCAGAGATGTACAGTAGCTGTTTTGTATTGGCCATGGCAGCAATCTGAATATAGTTGACTCCAAACATTATTGAATTGTAGATGTTCTCTCATAGGAGGGTTTCACGTGACATCATGCTGCACTGCCACTAGAGCGCGAAGTTCGGCTAGCGGTCAGGAAGTAAAAAAGTGGAGGATCTGCCATCTGAAAATCTGCCCATTGTGTAGTTTACGAGTTCTCCAATCATTCTAACTGAATTAATACTAAATAATTATACACTGATTAAATTCTATAAT
>JAUBOC010000138.1:20438512-20451716 GCA_032275365.1 Anablepsoides cearensis | reverse complement strand
TACAATAATCTGGACTTCCTTAAGATTGTCGGAAGGGCAAAAATCGGCATGATTATCTTTCAGTGTGACGCTGGCCTTAGGAGAGCAATGCTCCACTTTGGTCTTGGTCCCACTCATACAAACAGTTAAGTTGTCAGTCTGCTTAAAATTAAAGTTTATTTTGTCCAAGCTGAGTTTGTTTAAACAGCTATCTACAACAGGTGAATTTGATGACCTTTCCACAAAACCTCACTTTCTGAGATCTGAACACCAGCATAAAAAGTTATCGACCTTTATTTAACCAGGCAAAGCCCATTGAGATAACAGATCTGTTTTGCAAGGGAGGCCTGGGCCTGAAGGCAACCTAACATCACGATTTCTGTTTGTGGGAGGAAACCGGAGTACCCGGAGAAAACCCACGCAAACACGTGAAGAACATGCAAACAGCACATAAAGATCCCAGGTCCGAACCGGGGATCGAACCACTGTGCAGAGATTTTGTTAGCTACTTATTGCAATTGATGTCATTTTCAATCCACCTTGCACTGAGTTGTGATGACTTCTCTCACAGTCTCCCCAGGAGAGAGTCAGCCAGTCTGATGATTTTAGCCTACAGAAGCTGAGGTGTTCTGTGCATGTATGCTGACTGTGGGTGTGTTTAGACAGATTACAGAGTAAACTCTGCAGAAACACTTCTGTAGCCTCCACCGCTGATTAACTCAGTGGGGGTGAAGGCTGCTCAGGGATTGGGATGAAAAGGGCTCAGAAAGGAAAATAATAGTACAGGGAAGAAGAAGTAGAACTGGCTGGCAGAGTGGGTGGACAACTTGATGACTCTGTGCAACTCTGAGTGTGTACACGTGTCTGACTTGAACCACTCGTTTTGTTTCAATGTGAATAAATTTCATGAACCATCTGTCTTCACAGAATGAGCTAATATACAAAAAAAAACATCACCAAAAATATATTTAAAACAAAAGCATTCTTGACTTTCCAGCATTTTAAGACAGGGTATACTGCATTTTATACCAAAGTGAGGTTACTTTTTCATTTATTCTCTTGTTCTGTTGCAGTGCTCATACAAAGGAAAAAAAAAATGATGTGGCGACTCAGATTTTGTAAATATTTTCTGTTTCTCCGGCTGTGTAAAGCTATCATTGCAGAACTTGGCATTTTCCATTACAGCTTGACAGCTTCTCTCCGAGGTTTGAAAACATTGCTACATATTTTTCTCAGTTTTTTTTAACTAGGATAGGAAAATCCAAAGCAACAAGCTTAATAAAAAGGCTGTTAGTATTTCATTAAGCCCCACTCAATGAGATTACTGGACTCCATTAATGTGTAACAAAGCAAAGGTTTCCAGCTTAATAATCACCACACAAATGTAAACACGTGCACAGAAAATTACAGTGGCAAATTGAATATGCTGGATTTATTTTCTATTTTAGTTCATCACCATAGCAGGAGCATGACATTTTTCTCCAAGTGCTCTGTTCAGGGTCGTTTGGCGCTCACATTTTTTCTTCTCTCTCCCTGCACATCACTCTCTGACACAGCCCTTCCGACTTTCATTTGGAAACTTCATCTTGCGCAGACCTCGGCTGCTTCTCGGTGTCCCTGGCCTCTCCTTGGCCCCTGTCTCTTTCTGTTTCCTCGCATCAGCTCCATTTTTGTCTCACTGTGTCTGCGAGAGCTCAAGTCACTCTGTGGCTCTGGCTTCCAGCTGAGGAATCAATGAGTGACCGAGCCTCTTACTGTAATCACTGACCCATTCCCCAGCCACCATTTGCCCCCCTGACCTCACTTTTCCCAGCTTTGGGGCAGAGAGCTTTATTTCTGTGGATCCAGGTCCATGAGGTTGTAATGACTCCTGTTCACTTGGGCTCTAGCCCCTGAACTCACTCAGAATCCAGAAGTCTTTGAAGATTTTTTTTTCCCCTATTGAAATCCAAAGCTCTAACTTTTTTCCACCCCTGTAACGTAGATTAGTTGCAGCTTGCTTACTGTTTTACTCGATAAAAACTTTAAAAAAATGTAAAACCAATATTGGTAGTGGTGGGCACAGTTCCCCTAAAGCACTAATAGGGGAACTAATTTCCTGATTACTGTTATGGACATGCGACCTGTCCAGGGTGTACCCCATCCAGCTGTCACACTGTGACAGCTGGATGTGGGCACCATTGACTCCCGTGACCCTAGAAAAGTAATAAACGAGTATAAATAATGGATGGATATGAAGGAAATTTTGTAACTGATTAACTGAATATTAGATGCATATTATTCTACATTATACGTTCTGATCATTTAAGCCTTTAAGTTTAAAACAGACAAAGAGTTGGTGTGTGTTATCATGTGCTCTTTCTTTAGTCTAAACAAAAATGAGCTACGTTCTGATGTCTGACGTAAAAGGTAACACCTCCAGGGATGTAACCAGGAAGAGATGTACATTATTATAGTTATTATAGCAGTAAGAAGTTGTCATTGTGTTGCAGAGTCTCTGCTCAGAGCAGAGCTGCTCTGTTTTGTTTGGATTTTTATCCCAATGTTTTACACTGAGGCCTGCTGAGTGCTGTACCTGATTGGAGTCGGAACTTTGAAAATACAGTTTTTAAGAAGAAATCCAGCTGATTCCTGTTTATTCGGACATACCATTTTGAACAACGCAGGTTTTTCCTAAGGATAGATGGAATTTCCTGATTATTGCTTTAGAGCTTTTGCTAATTTTAAAATTTATTAGTGAAATAGCACTTGCTAAATTTAGAAGCACTAACTGGGGTCTTTAATGTTATTGGTCAACAGCTGATGGTGAAAGCTGTCACACATTTTGTTTATGTGTCACTTATCCAATAGGTGACAATATATGTCCAGCATATACAGCTGTGGAATATCAATGATAAGTCTTAAGAGAGCAACACGGCAACATGTGACTCATGTTGTCTGTTGAAGCATGTTCCATGGGTTGACTGGGTCATTTTAGTGCTTTAGAATTAGGGGACCTAAATATTTGAGTTAGTGTTTTAGGGCTAGTGGAACTAGTTTTTACATTAGTGCTGCCCACCTCTGGATATCGGCAACAAAGTCCCAACGCAATCTTGGCAAACACATTGTGTCGAAGTTTCAGGGACTTTTAAGCATCTAGGCTACACACCTGAGGGCGTTCTGTTAAATCAGAATGTGGTTAGTCCAGATATCTGTCTCCATGGCAACCCTCAACCCTTGTCCACAGAATCCGCCGCACTGCACAGAGCGGCATTGTACGTTTCTGAGTGTCTAAGGGCAGCAATTATGACACACTTGCTTAGTCAATAAGGAGTCATTTTTCACACATCCACGCTCCCTGTGTGTATCACAGGACCTCGCTCTGTGTCAGGTTTGACAAATGGTGAAATAAAGAACCTATACGGTAATGGAGCAGTGTTTTTCTTTTTTGCTCAGTCTGGAAAATAAAATATTTGTACACAACACAAACTGAAATGTCAGAGAAAACATTTGAAACCAATTAGGCTTTATGAGATTCAATCATAATAGGGGTTAGTGATGGCTTTACAACTGGCCTGTATTATTATTATTTTGCCTATAATAATAGGAATGGGTTTGTTGTGTAAAGTGTGAGTTTGGTCATTATTCACAATATCATTCCTCTATTTGAGATGCTGAACATTTAATCTATATTTGGTGACTCAAAGTTATTTATTCCTTCGTGTTGTCTCCTGTAATGACAGCTGAGAGTATTCCTGCCAAATTCAGCTGGTTTTAGATCAGTCACTTACAGCCGTATGTTTCTATAGCATGTGAAGTGGTTCATTAAGCAAAACTGTGAATGGCGTCGCCCCCGCACACACGAATGTGCCATATTTTCAGTGATCTCATGTATCGTCTTCATATGATCAACAAGGACTAAATATTGTGCCTGAGGATTTAATCATCATTTACCTACTGCACATAAAACACGGCTCAAATGAGCACACAAATGTGAAACCTTGAGAAATGTTTATCGAATAAAACATGAACCAAAAAGATGACTAGACTTGATTCACTGTCAAGTCAGAAGGCAAAGTTAAATTTGGTTTAATTAAAAACATTGCAGGAGTTTGGTTGCGGCTTTTTTCAGGATGTGGTGTTTTGGATTGTTTTCTGGTAGCTTTTTGTGTTGATCTAACCTATTTTGTGTTTCCGATATTTTTCCCTCTGTGTCACCAGTTCATTTCTTCTCAGTTGGTTTCTGATTCTTTAGCTGCCCTGCCCACTCCCACGTGTTCCCAGTTGTCATTACTACAGGTGTTTCCATTTTGTGAATCAGACCCTGTCCATATAATCCCTCAGCTTTCATCCCTCTGCAGTCTGACACTGTGTGCTTCATATACAGTAGAGCAGGGGTGTCAAATCCATTTTCATCGAGGGCCACATGAGCGTTATGGTGGCCCTCAAAGGGCCAGTTTTAATTTACTTCAACTGTGTTTAACTTCGACTAAACATGAAACGTCATGTTTCTCCTCTCATTTCTACGGCTGAGCACCGCTAACAAATGATAACTGAGCTCTACTTGGTATTTTTTTGCATAGAAAAAATGTTTTTATATGTTGTATAAACACTGAAAAGTACTAGGTGTAGTACTAAATAATATAGAAATACTATTAAGAATTAAAGTAAGAATTTTGCTCACTGTTGAGTTGTGGTAAGTAGCTGCCATCTTCAATTCTGAACGTTCCCACTTTCCGACACAGAATTCCCACTGGAGGGATATTCCTGTTTAAATTTACAAATTGTAAGTGGGAAATTTCCACTTCCCAGTACAACTGAAGAACAGCAAAACTGGTGGAAAGGCAGGGAAATGTAGAATTTAGACAGTGAATTTCACCATCTGCTGGGTTCTTTTGAACCCTGTGCACCTCCACCAAGTGTTGGGATGCCATCATTTCACGGGTAAAATGATCGACATGCATTATAGGAGATACAGGTTTTGGGTCAATGTTGGCTTTAAGGCAACTTATGTTGAGACATTAATACAGGGCTGTTCAACTAAGTTGGGCCACAGTTAAGCAAAGCCACGGCTCAGGCGTAGGACATGTATCTTTCATCTTTTAAATTTGTTCATTTTATTGCATTGAATTATAAATGTAAAGTTTAGAATTGATTTAAATATATATTTTTTATGTAAAATTTAGGTGAAAAATTTATTAAAATTAAATTCAGTGCATTCCTTCACAGAAACCACATTTTGGCCTGCGGTCCTTGCGTTTGACACGTGATTTAGAGTAATAACATTATACATAATTTTTATAACTTTCTTGGACTCTTTAGCCTTCTGTATTTACACATCTCTCACATTTTTTCTGATTGGTATAAATAAATCAGAATTTTGAGTAGCATACACTGACTTCATATGAATTGTAACATTTCTGGTTTAAAAGAGACTTGCAAACAGCCAGCACAATTTGAATACATAGTAGAGAATAGATGCAGAAACCAGGTTCTAAAACCAGCCTCTGTTTACTCTCTGAGGAGCTTAGATTAGAAGTTGCATTAGGTGCTTAAAAAAAGATTTTGTTTATCCTGGTGTTTAGTCGGTAGAGTTAATATTGAATTAAATTATTGCTTTCTTCTGGGGTCCTTTGCTTTGAAGCTTGGTAGGCTTTAACATATTTGAAACCAAAGGGAATTTTGCCAGGTAGCTGCCTAATTACATTTCCAAGGCCTGGCTGTCTAATAGATTTTAGTTTTTAACTGTTACAAAAGCTGCAGTGAGCTTTCACGTGAGTCCCTTTTTACACATACAGGGATATATTTATCTGCCAGAATATTACCTTTCTTGATATCATGATTATAGTGGAAAAGAAAACTCATTGTTTTTCTACAGATTTTTAAAGAAAATAATGTGATGATGGTATTTATATTTCTAGTATACACTCTGCGTTCAAATCTTGCCAGATTTATTATGAGCATCATGACTGTGAAGAGCACCAAAACACAGGCAAACAATGTCAACAAGTTCAGTCCCTGCAAGTGTTTATTTTTCACAAATTTTCACGGTTGCCCCATCCAATAATATTTAATCATTTTAATTTGTTTCCCTGATTCCAAAAAAAACCCCAAATTATTCTTAAGTTTTCTTGCCTCCAATCAGAATTATTTTAGCATAATGAAATCAGAAATTTCAGTCTCCTCTCTACATAATCAAGAGCTATTTGTGCGTTTTGGAGTGGGAGGATTGTCAGTGTGACCAAGACTTTACTGTGAGATTTATGCATAGTGGCCTGCTGTCTTCACAAATTTTTATCGCAATGAGTAAACATTCGTCTGCACTTTATGGAACATCACCAATTATGAATGTTTGCATGTAGCAGGGTGTTACAACCCAAGCCTTCTGGAGCTAAAAAAGTAAAACGGAAACGGGAGGTTTGCATAACAAGAAGGATGAAGTTTAAATACGACTATAATGTGACAATAATCTGTGATAACTACATGCCGTGAGTTGCTTTTTCTGTTTGCCTATTTCTAATAGAATGTTTTTTTTGTCATAAAAAGGCAGCTAGCACATTTAATGAGTTGAGAGGTTCAGACAGCCTGAATGAAAACTGACTTTGTTGAAGTCGTGGAGACAGAATAGGTGCACAGAAATACTGCAGTCATCACAAAAACATACACTATATAACGTTCACGTGAATATGTGTGTGCATAAAGATGCAGCCAGGCTTGCAGCAGCCTGCGAGAGAAAGCACAGCATGTCCACTGTCGAGCAAATGAACCAGCAAATATCTCAGCAGGCACACATCAAGTGTCTTTTCTTCAACAGCAGAAGTTAACCGGCACCTTCTCCTTATGTGAGGATCTCTAAACTGAGTCTGAGCAATAATAATAAAAAAAAACTCAAGCAAGCAATAAACTGCAGCATCTCACTATGGTGCTAGACAGAAGTGGGTAGTAGCTAGTTATATTTACTCAGTTATATTTATTTGAGTAAGTACGTTTAAGTGTAGTTTTACTATACCAATCTTTTTACTTTATCTGAGTAATATTATCATGAAATATCGACTGAGGCGGAGCTGGACTTTTTTTGCAACGTGCACAGAAGTAGCCACTTTGTTTTTAATGAGCACATACACATACAAAAAACACTCTGGACTTGAAATCTCACTACAGCTAACTCCAAATGACTTTAATTCATCTGTTTTAAGAAACTAAGTTTGTTTGACCATAGCTAACAATTGTATATAATATACATAAATAAACATACTGAATGCACGTCACAATTTATTATTCAACCATTTTAGACATCCTAGAAATCCTAAGCTAAAGGTTTGTATGTAAGTACCCAACAACAATCTTTACCAAATTCTAAATTCTAATCAATAATACAAGATGGCCACCACAGCTAATTTTATAAGATTATAATTTAGCTATGTTTTTGACTTATTGGGATTAAATTTGTTGTGGAGTAGCTAAGAATGATCATATGCAGATTGATGATGATAATCCCAAGCTAAGCAAACCAATTATGCTAATGCTAATTTTACAAAGGACTTTAATTCAGCCAATTTTAAAACATACACACATATAAATGTATTTCGTACAGTAGTATCAGGGAACAATTGTTTCACAAAATCTAAATGCCATCCTGTCCACCCAGCTGGCTCTGCCCCTGAGTATTGCTAGTCTTACTTGAGTAAAATTACTTAAGACTCTACCCACCTTAAGTAATTCAGTGAATGATGAACAAACATGTTCTAACCAGAAATCCACCAGAAAGACACACCAACAGCTTATGTTTTGTAATTATAATATGTATGTTTTTGATTTATTATTAATTTCTTATTTTAGTTTTTAAAACACCAGAATTTGCATATAACTTCTATTTTTTGTCAGTCTCTCATTTTAAACTATATTAAATCATGTTATGATCAGGTACTCAGTAGCCTTTTTATATACGTTTTTTACTCGTACTTTAGTAATTTCTTGGAAAGCTAATTTTTACTTTTACTTCAGTAAAAATATGCTGAAGTAGTGCTACTCTTACTTCAGTATGTCTTGTGGGTACTCTACCCTCCTCTGGTGCTAGATAATCCATTAAGGCTATCGAGCATTCTTGACTTTCTCTTAACATTGACCGGTTTCCTTGTCTGAGTCATGCTAATGTGAGTAGTTGTGAGGATAGGAGCGCGAGTGTGTTTAAAGTCCCGGCAGTTAGGACTAGAAGAGTAAACATGCAGCCTACCACCATCTGTTTTCTTTTTATGATCCCTGATTTGACTGCATCAAGCTTACAATCCCCTTCTTATCTCATTTGTAATCGTAGCTCCCCGGAGACCGCTCGGAAAGAGTGGCCTTCCTTTAAAGCAACACATTCAAAGAACAATAAAAGCTTGACCTGCTTAAACCCGTCTTTGTTGATTCATTCCATGCTGCGATTGGTTTGCAAGGAAACTGCATGTTACTCTGTAGCACTGTGAGGACTTGTTGGAAGAGATTTGCATTTAAACCTGCATTATTTACATTGTGTTGTTGAATGACTTGTTCGGTTGAGTCTCAAACTGAGTATCCTATTCCCACTTGTCCCGCTCCTCCTCTCAGGCGTTATCTGAATCTGCTTCTTATTGCACTCACGCATCTTTTGGGTCTCCCCACCACCCTCTTTACCAACAAGAGCCTCCTTGTTTAATCTATCATTTAAGAGCATTAGTTAGAGAAGAACCTATTGGGATGAAGAAAAAAAAAAGAAAACACCCTGTCTGATCTTCTTTCTTTCAAGTGTGAGTTGTTTTTGTCTCCCTGCAGATGAAAAAGGAAAAAAAAAACGTCTGCTGTAACCTCTTAGCCTTTTCCGGAGGTGTTGGGCTAAAAAGGTTAGTAATGATTTAGCATTTTAGAGAGGAGAAATCTGAGACATTAAAAGCACTAGTACACAGTACATATTCAGATTGGATTCCTTTGGAGAGAAGTGAATCGAGGAGCGGGGGAAAGAAAATGTAGACCCGCTGTGGACTTGAGCCGAGAGGCTGCGCCTCACAGTGCTGACGATTTTCCTGTTCCCTGTGTTTTGATTTCTCATAACAAATAGATTTGCTGCTTGCCCGCTCAAATAGCTCAGTTGCGTTTAATATGGACCAGCGAGCAGGAGTGCATGTGTGTGCAGTTTTCATGCACGTGAGCGGCTCGTGGCGTGTATAGGAGATACATTTTGCTTTTTTTATCTCTGAGGGGCCATAGCAGCTCGGATGTCTCCACCGTGATGGACAGGGCCCAAGTGCTTTTCCCAGTATGCCGATGATCCCGTCAGATCAACGTGAAATGTTGATAGTGCGGCAATCGGGAAGTCGAAGGCTGTTTGGTTGGGTGTTCCTTACAGGCAGTTCAGCTCATTGATTTGCGCCGCGATTTTTAAGGGTTTGAATTTCCTAACGATTCACCTGCGGCTCTTTTCCTCTTTGACCAGAAAGATCATACCCTTGGGATATCACTGTATGCCATAGTGAAGTCTAGACACTCTTGGACAATGCAAGGTTTCTTTATACAATGTACCCGCATGCTATGATACTCGTGACTTTTTTTAGAAAGCAAAGAACCAAATTTTTTGTTGCAAAAACGATTGCCGAACTCACTCTGAATCAATTCTTGTGTCTCGCCTTTCTGAGTATAAATGCTACAAAAAAAACCCATCAAATTATCTGTTATTTTTCAGCCTTTTATCAGAGGTTATCCAGCAGTTGCAGTGATTTGAATGGCTCGAGCCATTAGAGCAGCTGCTCCGTTTCAATAATGATGACACGTCCTCGGAGTTGAAAGAGGAATCAGGTATCTGGGAGATGAGAGACGGATCGACGTCAGCACAAGAGGTGTCTGATAATTGTGCACGACTTCTTCAGCAAACACAAAGAAGATGAGATGTTTGGTGGGGGTGGTAATACCCCAGGACATCAAAGCATTAGTGGCAGCTCGCAAATTTTGTGCGCACGCCGTTGTTGTTTTGCTCCCACAAACCGCACCCACTTAAGTAATGCTCTGATGATGAGGTGCCTGCATGGATTATTGACTTCAAAGTAATCATGTTGAAGTGCTTAAAAAAGAAAAACATTATCTGCAGGGTAAGGATGCAGCACCGCACAATCGCTAAACTATTCTGTTTAGTTGACATGACCTCTGAGACCATAGATGGGTGTTTTTTAGGCTATTAGCAGAGCAAAAAGTAGCCTGATATCAGTCTGTCTGGTTTGGTAATGACTTGTCGCTGCAAAGGCACAAGTTTGTTCATTGGAAATTTTAAACAAAGCACAAGGTCTTTTGGCCTTGTCTGATTTGGGAGTGAGGGGATCTGGATTGGCTATTATCTTGCCCGGGCTGCTGCAGAGGAGCTTCAGGAGGCTGCGAGCAGACCTCAGGTGCACTGTCACACACACAGGAAATTGAGCAAACAGGGCATAAGTGAGACGGAGGGCTGTCTTTCTCTGTAGGGTCACATTTCAGAACCATCCCCTACGATTGAGGCTCCACTCTTCTCGGCTCCTTATCTCTCCTCCTCACACCTTCTCTGCCGTTATCTCTTCTGCTATCAATTACCACTACAAAATGTTTAGGCCAGATTACATGTCTGGACAGGTCCTTTAGGTGTCTTTCTGACAAGATCAAACTAAAGCTGGTACCTGCTGTTTGGTTCTGTAGTGCCTTCTTTAAATATGACATACTGGCATGGCTACAGGTTAAAACAACACAATCAGCCAGACGCAGCTGCAACGCATAGCTGACTAACAAAAGGCGAGTCAGAGTACAGACAGACACATGGCAGGAAGGTGACCAACTCCCTGTCCTGACTTATTAAATACCTTTAATCAGAATCAGCACACAACTAAAAATGTAACCAATATATGTGATTTTCTAGTGTAGCCACACACAGGCCTGAGGATGAGTTTATGGTGGTCATTGCTGCTGTGCATAATTTTGTGAAAGCACAGAGTTGCAGTGGAAGAACCCCGGGGCGTAAAGAACATAAACCTCTCTCTCCAGTCTTTGTGGAAAGAGCCAAAGGAATTATACACTTCTGGAGAAGTCTTTTCTTTTTGGATAAAAATTTTACATTGAATGATGAGTTGTTGAAGTACATAAACACGTTGGAAACTGTTTCAGGACCAAAGTGCAGCATTTTAAAATGCACAAGATACAAACAAAAACGTTGGACAGTCAGTCAAACAATGAGTATGATGAGTAAATAGAAACACATAGTGATATTTGAAAGAAGGATAGCTGAAGGTATCTAGTGGTTATGACAAAAACAAAAGTGAAGTCAACATGCTCCATCTTGGTAATTTATTCCTCCATTCATCAATTTTCATTACCCACTTGATCCCGTACAGGGTCGCAGGGACCTGGTGCCAGTCTTGGCAGTCATTGAGTGAAAGGAGGGGCACACCATGGACATGTTGCCATTCCATCACAGACCACAATCAATCAAAAGTACCTCAACCCACAGGGAAACCTGAGAATATTAAACACAATTTACTCAAAATGCCAAAATAAAACAACAAGAACTTAAACTGTGATAAAACTTACTAAATATCAGGTGGAGTGGAAGCTGTATCAATGTGTTTTATACAAATACTGAATTTAGTTTTTATTTAAAGCAGTAAAAAAAACTACTACACAGATTCATACCATCGATGTTTAGCACTTTTTTTTCATAAATATATATTTATATATGAATAAAAAAAACATAAATCTCAGTCTAACGTTTCTGTAAATCATCTCGTATCTCTTTCTTATGTTATCACATTTTCTTTTTGTCTTGTAAAAATGATTTATTCTAAGAAAAATAAGAAATAATTAACACTGCTGAAATCTAACTTTCCCAGAAATCCAAAATGTGTTTGGTTCTGTATTTAAGTGTTTATGGTGTACATTCTCAATTATCCAGGACATGAAAATTCTAACAAACTGAAATACAGACAGCTGGACTTCTTGTTTGATTCTTGAAGACATTTTGCTTCTCATCAGGGGAGCTTCCTCCATTCAAAGCTATAATGTGCAGCGTTTCAAAACTAAAATGTGTTGTTGGCCTATTCATCTCGTGGATCAAACAATATTCTTCTCATGCGAGAAGTGAAGCATCTTCATGGACAAAAAAAGACGTCATGTTGCTCATGATTTAATCTGTTAGTTATTCAGTTGTAAATTAAATGAACAAACTAATTTATATTATTCAAAGATTAGGCATCACATTTAGTTTTCTTCAGTGGTAGCCATGTTTACTTCTGCATGAATATGAAAAATACTCATAAAGCCGTTTAGTTTGCACTGGCATTTGCAGTGAAATGAAACACTAGTGCAAAGTTATACTCGTTATTGCAACCATGTGAGCATGTTAAATTCACAAGCAAAAGCCAGACCTTGTCAATATTTCTTTTCCGCTGCAAAGACCCTGCACAGACTACCATAAGAATTGTAAATCAGGCATAACCCCAGTCATGATGGTCTCTAAGTAACTCCATGCAATTCCAAAAATATCAGTTTCATATGCAGAGATTTGAACACGGACTTCTTCTCTAACTGCCCTAGCTTTGTTTTCAACATTTTCTGATCATTTTTTGATCCTCTGTTGGTGCTCACAGCACCACTGCCAGGATTTATTAACTCCGGTTAAGTTGCAATGTCTATAAAAATCGAAATCAATCCTCATTAGTTATTGTTCAGCAAGGCTTTAGGCAGGAGGCAAGAATGTAGAGGCCTCTGGCATAAGATATTCAGAGCCAGTAAGTTTACTATTTATTCTCAGAGGAGCCGACTTTTTGCTGCAGTTAGTAAGTTGAAAAAATGATTTTGGAGCTCCGTGGCTCTGTGTTATAAAGTGAATCTTAAAGAATCTTAGAGACAAGTATTTTATTTTTATAAAAAATAAAATGTGTTGTTTCATGTGCATGGGCAAGATACAGTATATGTTTCAGTTTCATCTCAGCAAATCAGTAAATCAGCAGATTCTTATTTCATGGAAGAAACACAAAGGAGAATTCTAGCTGGTCCTGATTATTCCTGATGAATCCTTAAGTGAAAGTGAGCATGACTGAATATACACAGTTGAAACTCCTCCAGGTGTAACGGACCTCTGTTATGGACTTATGACCTGTCCAGGGTGTACCTTGCCCCTGAATGGATGGATGGATGGATGGATGAGTGGATGGATGGATGGATGGATGGATGGATGGATGGATGGGTGGTTGGATGGATGGATGGATGGATGGATGGA
>JAUBOC010000138.1:20412259-20423864 GCA_032275365.1 Anablepsoides cearensis | reverse complement strand
CCACATCACTGCAGACGCAGCACCAATCCGCCTGTCGATCTCCCGCTCCATTCTTCCCTCATTCATGAACAAGACCCTGAGATACTTAAACTTCTCCACTTGGGGCAGGACCTCCACCCCAACCCGGAGAAGGCACTCTACCCTTTTCCGGCTCAAAACCGTGGTCTCGGATTTGGGGGCACTGATCCTCATCCCGGCCGCTTGACATTCGGCTTCAAACCGCTCCAGTGAGAGCTGGAGATCATGATCTGATGAAGCCAATAGGACCAAATCATCCGCAAAATGCAGAGATGCGATCCTGAGGTCACCCAAAAAGATCGCCTCAACACCTCATCTGCTCCTAGAAATATTATCCATAAAAGTTAAGAACAGAACCGGTGACAAAGGACAACCATGGCGACTTACTACCTGCAATGTGGACCAAGCTCTGGCACCAGTCGTACAGGGACCTAACAGCTCGTATCAATGGGCCTGGTACCCCATACTCCCAGAGTACCACAGGACTGCCCCGAGGGGAACGAACACCTTCTCCAAGTCCACAATGTTTTTGTCGTTAATGGCTGTTTTTTAAGTGTTCATTACTTTTACTTTTATACTTTAAGTAGTTTTAAAACCAGTGCTTTTATACTTTTACTTGAGTAAAAAGCCGGAGTGGATACTTCTACTTCAGAAAAAGTATTTTTAAACTCTAGTATCTATACTTCTACTTAAGTAATGAATGTGAATACTTTTGACACCTCTGCTTCCTGGTGGGATTGGGTTCTGTGCAAAACAAGTCTAGACAGCTCAACCCTGAACTTCAAAGTTAACACAAATAGATTATCATGCAAGACCGAACTCAAACATCTTCAGCCAATTTAAAATCACCAGGTGTGCTACAAGTGTGTCATGATGCATCTCAGTAATCCAGGTAGAAAAATCAACAAGAAAAATAAGTAGGTCCTCTGTACGTGTTCTTTAATGAGAGACTTCTTCAGTTTGAGGAGTTTCAGGGGAACTCAGCCTCATAAGCACTGCCTCCACATGGTGGACAAATAGGTTGGTCACATGCAAAAGAGGGCCATCGGCCAAACAATTGGTTGTTAGTGCCTTGATTGTCTCTATTGTTCATAGAGGGTCATGTGCTCCATCACCTGACTGTCGTTGGGGCCCTGATTCACACATTTTGTTCACAGGGGACTGAGTCATACTTGCAATAACAGCATTGTAGGAGGAGGACAACTGGACACGAAGGCCTCCACCGCTGTTTAATGGTGGACGTTTTGTCAAAAATGGCTTTTTTACTCCTCTTTCAAACCAACGTTCCTCTCTATCAAGGATGAGGTCATCTTCATCCCTGAAAGAGTGACCGCTGGCCTGTGGATGAGTGTAAACTGCAGAGTCCTGGCCTGAAAAATCTGAATGCCTTAGCAAGTAATGGGTTAACGGGCCTGTCTTTTAGGCTATGTTCAGAACATGGCTGCCATCTCAAAAACTGCCAGGTATGATGGAAATAAAAGGGTGACCTGTGACTTTTGGCTCACCCTGTGCTTGTCCAACTAATTTTTATCTTCACAGTGCCATATGTAAAGGGTTGATATTCCCTCTAAATGACTGAACTTATTTCTAAACATACTGTAGATATGCTGGTTTTGCCTTACAAACTGTAGACTTTCTGTCTTTGCTGCTCAGTCTTTTGGGAAAGCAGTGTACAAATGTCATCTCATATGCAGCCTTGTTACCAGAAATAAACATAAGTAAAGGAGTCCGCTCTTTGTATTTAAACAGCACACTAATCACATGAATTGTGAGCACTTTTGATAAGTGAGAAACTATATAGTCCAAGAATGAACCAATCCGTTCATCTATTCTAAAAATCTTCTTTGATGGAAGGTGATCCTGGTAATCAGAGTGCTAAGCCTAAATAAAAGGAATAAGAAAAAAAAAACATTTTAAAACACCCCAGCCACCCTTCACAGTGGAAAGACACGCAGGCGTGTTCAGGTGAAAGATGATAAACATACACTTGGGGCTCTGGGATAACGATGCTGCGCCTCAGCCAGCACATCAGAGTAGCTGTAGGGGAAGTTTTCATGAATGTTAAAGAGTCGACTGTCTGTCAGACTGGTAATAAGGCCTGCTCATGAAGGCCCAATAGCCGCCTCTCTTCGCTTCTCCTCGCACACCATCGCAGCATCAGTCTGATCAAATGGACGCCATCTGTCTGGCCAAGGTTCAGCAACAGCACCATGGCACTGCTGGCTGGATGCCTCAGATCTATCCCAGCATTTTCTTTTGCATACACATAAGCTCATTTCCCTATTCCACTCTGTCTTCCAAATATACACACGCTCAGACAAACGTCCAAATCCAGCCAGACATGCAAACGGCCAAAGGCAAAATATTTCAAAATGGCAGCTAGGAGCTTGCTGGGAAAAAAATATGTAACAGGGAAATGATGATCAATGATAGTCTGGTCATTGGACAGAGACATGAGACTGATTGGCCAAACCGTCTCGCTGCTCCAACACTTTGCTGGCTTTTCCAAATAGCAGAATGGCTCCAAACATCCAGAACAGAAAAAAAAATGTATTTAACTCTTACTGCACTGCTGAGCTTTATTTTATAAAGTCACACGTGTTTGGTGAAAAATAAGAGATTTTTAAAATTAGTCGACCAAATCATGTTCCCTAGATATTTAACATGTATTGTTAAACTTGCACTCTAAGAAATGAAATGTTGGATTTACTTAACCATGTTATGTGACCTGGTTCCACTTAACTGAGTTGAATAAAATCAAAGCAATATACCCATTTTTTACCCAAAGAACATGAGTATGTTGCTTTGATTTTACTCAACTCATGTAAGTGGAACCAGGTCACATAACATAGTTAAGTAAATACAACATCTGTTTTTTAGAGTGTGCAATTCACGAACGTAAAGTTACCCCATGGCTGCTGTCTTAGGGCACTGGTAAATCTTGCAGAGAGGGAGCTGTGACTCTTACTGGGAACTTACAAGATTTGCACTCATCCCTTATTTGGTTCTCAGCAGGATGAGCTCTGAACAGCGTCTAAGACCTCGCGAAAAGCTCAAATTCGCCTGCTGATATCACCAGAACTACTAAAACGAGCTCATCACACCTCGGGGTAAACAGTGGTGGTGTTGGATAACATCTGTTTGGCACAGCTGTTTTGGTTTCACCTCGTCTAGCTCCAGTAAATCTCCCCTTAGTGCTGAAGCAGGTTTGTTCTTTGTCTGGCTTCTTTAAGCAGTGAAGTTTATAACCTCTATGTTTTTTAGCAGCAAGAAGTCCATTTTGACACCATGAACTGTTTATGAAAGGGTTTAGTTTCAGGTAAAAAGTGTGAAAATACATACTGTTTTATACAAAGATTGATAAATCTGTAAAGGATAAAATGTGATTAAACCAGGACAAAACTGGAAGCCAGTGGTTCCCAAAATGTTTCTGCGGGGCCCCACTTTGGTTTATAAGACAATTTCTGCACCCCACCCCAGCATACCCAGTCTCCAACAAGACACTGATTGCTTTCAAGCCCCACTGCAGTTTATTTCACACCTCAACCTTTTCTGAACAATTGAACAACCTTTTCTGAACAATTGAACAAATACACATAAAAATGAAATAAAATACAGGTGGAAATCAACTGATCTACAGCCTATTTTAAATAACAAATCACCCTCATGGTGTAATTATTTTAAGTGTAACTGTGTTTTTTGTTTGATTTACTGTGACAGTAATCAACAACAATATTCAACAGTTATCAATAAATTAAAAAAGCATGTCTCTCTGTGCAAAATGGGGTTAAAAACATGATCCTGAGAGGAAATAATAAATGTTAGTTGAGCAAAATTGACACCTTTAATCCTCATGTCTTTGCATTTATGTGTGAGCTCCATCACAAACATGCCCATTATACCAGCAGTGTCCATGCATTCATTATTATATATAATAATGAATGCATGTTGTGCCCCCACAGTACCCCCCACTTTGGGAACCTCTACAGTAAGCAGTAAAAGTAAAAAATGAAAGTTCTCTTACACCAGATGCCAACCCCTTTCTCAACCTGTACATAACCTATTAGAACATGACTGGATTTTGGAAAACTTGGACGATTTTATAAGATTGTTATGGCATGACATCATAATTAGGTCGTCTCACTAAACTGTATGCGTTAGTCTTGGTTTATCTCTTTCAGACCACTTCAGGATACAAATTCACAATAAAAACCTGTACCACACTAAATGCCATGTTGTGCTACGTCGTTTTTTTTTATCCCCACTATATTCACAGCCTCGGCATGGTGCCATTGTCACCAGCCCTGCTTTAAATTCCAAACACCACAAGGACCACATGTCGTGAATACGCTGCTGCCATGCTCCATGCTGGACCTAAACATGCTGCCACCACCATGATAAAACATCACCACCTCACTGCAAAGGTTTTGTTTCTGCTCAAAACCCTCCATAACCTCTTACACTTTGTTATCCATAACAGGGAGCCAACATTGTTTCTAATACACACCTGAAAACCATTTGTGTTCTAGCTGATTCTCACTCCGTTGCAGTGGGGTTGTGACCAAGAATACAGGCTGTGAATAAGCCACAGACATAAAGTCCCCACTATAAAGCAATGGTTACATCGTAACAGTGTTCCTGTTTTATTCACACGTTAAACCGATTAAAATTAAAATTAATCACAAGTACTGCTAAACTCCTTTTATTCATCTTAATTTCACACACTATCTCTCCCAAACTCAAACATCCCTTTTTTGGGTAAATTAATAAAAACTGACGAGATTCAGTTCATCAGAGATTCAATTAATTTAACAAAGTCAAGCATTTCAAATTAGAGTAACCTGAAAGAAAAAAAAGGAAAAAAACTAATTCATTTTTATTCAAAAAATTTCAAGACTGCTAATTGGCAATGAAGCTAGGCTTTTTCTCATTTTCAGTCGGCTGCGTAAAGCCTTTTTATTTTTTTATTTGTCTGTGCAGTATGTATGGCTGTGTATATTTTGGATGGTAAAAAACAATTTGCAAAAAGGTTTCTTTTTTTATTTTATTTTCTACATTGACTAATCATTTGAAGAAGATATGTTTGTTCCACAACATTGTCAACAGATTATTTTTAAACTTGTGTAACATTTTGTTTTAAAGCAAAACTGAGTTTGTTTCTGTATTTTCCCTTTTTGATTAATGAATACAAGTCAAATGAGGGAAAGTGTGATAAAGCATTAAAGAATAATCAAAGCATGCCTTGCTCCAACAATTGGGGCAACTTTAGGTTCACACTTTGGGTCATATATTATTACAGTCAAAGACATCAGGGTCATTGTGTCGAAGTGAAATAAGTTAAACAAAATGCACATGAAACGGAAACAAAATAAGCAATTTCACGGGTCAACACCTTTCAAAAGGGCTCCTTTGATCTTTGACATTTAGCGTAATTATAGTACAAGATTATGATTGAGAGTAACCAACTGATGGAGCAGTTGCTTTTTATCAGCAGTACAAAGTGTATTACAGCTAGATTATTAAATAAAGTGATTCAGGTATCCAATAGTTATTATTTTTATTTTAGTTTAAGCCTAATTATTAAAATTGTATGTAATTAATATTAATGTGTGGCTGTGGCACAGTAATTAGGGGAGTTGTCCTGTAACCAGTAAGTTAATCCCAAGTTCCATCCAACTCAGTCGTTGTGTCCTTGGGCAAGACACTTCTCCCACATTGCCTGCTGGTGGTGGTCAGAGGGTTCAGGGGTGCTGGTACATAGCAGACCCCCCTCTGTCAATCTGCTCCATGGGCAGCTGTGGCTATATTGTAGCTAGCCATCATCAGCGTGTGTATGAATGATGAATGTCTGTAGTGTGAAGTGCTTTGGAGTCCGTAAGGACTTCGTAAAGTGCTATATTAGCTCAGGCCATTTATGCCCCTTTTCCACTAGTGCCACTTAGTGTAGTGTCGGTACGGTTCGGTACGGTTCCAAGCCATTTCCATTAGGCCAGATTCATGGAACCAGCCCTATTTTTAGTACCTACTTCGTTGTGGTTCCAAGTGGTCCCATCTGACACCAAAATCCAATGTCAGAGCATTCTTCTTCACTGATTGGCTAGGGCGTGGAGTCAATGGTTGCGTCTGAGCTGCCTTCACAACCACAATTCAAGGTGCCTTTTTTTCAATTGTAGCAGTGACATTAGTCATGTTTCTATCCAATTTTAATTCGAATTTTTAGCAAATTTTTAAAATTTCAGAACTTATTTAGCAAATGTGTTTCCATTTCTCATTTTGTGCGTTAACTTTTTTTTCAAAAAACCCAAAAACCACCTCCACCAACCGCCCAAAACACACCCACTGGAACGTCAATGGAGAAGCACCCGAACTGACCCGTTCCGACACTAACCGTACCGACACCACATCAAGTGGCACTAGTGGAAAAGGGGCATTAGTGGTTTCAGTGTCAGCTAATGTGTCCTCACCAGTTGTGGGTAGCACTAATCTAAACATTAGTTCCACTGGCCCAAAAACACTAACTCAAATATTTAGGTCCCCTTATTCAGAGGTTTCTTAAACTGGGGTCCGCGAGTCATAACTTGGGGGTCCTCACAAATTTTCAATAATTTGTTCATTTTATTTTTATTTTTAACAAAAAATGCATATAATATTCCCATGGAATTTTGGGGTTAAAATAACAGTAAACAATTTTTAAATCAGCATGGGGTTTATAAAGGGGTCCCTGGAAATATTTCACCCATGTAAGGGATCCCCAGACCGAAAACAGTTGAGAACCCCTGCCCTAATTCTAAAGCACTAACACACTGAAAATTTTGGCAAAAGCTAATTGTAAAGCACTAAGATAACCCAGTCCACCCATGAACACTCTTCAGCAGACACATGTTGTCATGTTTCTCTCTTAAGACTTATCATTAACACACACAGCTGTATTTGTGTTTATATATTGTCACCTGGTGGATCAGTGACTCACATATGAACATAATGAGTGACAATTTTCACCCTCAGCTGTTAACATTAACGTTAATGAATAAAATTTAAAGACCTCAGTAAGTGCTTCTAAATTTAGCAAGTGCTAATCCACTAATAAATTTTAAAATTAGCAAAAGCCCTAAAAAACTAATCAGGAAATGAGTTCCCCTATTAGTGCTTTAGGGGAACTTTGCCCACCACTGCTCCTCAAGGTTATAATAGTTTTGGATTTTCCATTATAGTTTAGTTTTATTTAGTTGTGACATTTTTTTTTAAATTCAGTTAGTTTTAATTACTTTTTTTAGCATGGATTTGCTAGTTTTATTAGTTTTTATTGCTTTTTTAATGCTTACTTTTAGATTAGTTTTTATTAGTTCTAGTATTGGTTTTATTTGTACATTGAATATAAACATATTTGCCAATGCAAGTTTGAAGTGTTCGTGTGAGTTAACAACGAACAGCTTTTTGATCATCAGTCAAAGCAGTCTGTTATAACAACACCTTCCTAAAATGATATGTAACTCAATTTTACCAACAGAGAACCTGGGTAACTGTTTTAAGAAGGTGACAATAGTTGTCTAGATCCTGGTGCTACCTGGTTGGGCTGCAGCTTGTTTTTCACAGGAACTACTAAGAGAAGCTGCTTGTCAAGATACTCAGTTAATTAGTCCTTTGAGAAGTATTCCACCTGTTCTATTTCCTGTTTCCACTAAAAGATGCTTTTAATTTTCTCACAATCATATTTAAAGAAATCACAAATAAGACTTTACTACTTTCTCCCAACTTTTGTTGTCGTCATTTTGCAGGTGAACTCTGAGCAGCAGCTGACTGTAAACAGGTGACGTTACGGACCATGATGTGCCGTAAACTGCCCACAGTTAATGTGAAACTGCTCACATTGAAGAAAAAAAAGATTAGTTTAATCAGTCCACACGGCTCAAAATAAATTAACAAACACTAAAACTAAGAATATTCTTTTATTTCAGTTAGTTTTAGTTAGTTTTGTAAAAACATTATACAGTTTTAGTTAGTTATCATTTTTTCATTTTACTACATTTTTTTCAGTTAACTAAAATGTTGTTTTTTTTTATTTCAGTTTTCGTTATTTAGTTAGTTTTAATGAACTATAATAACCCTGCTGGTCCGCACCTTCCTCTTGATGTGTTCCAGCATGTGTTCATGTCCCTGCAGGAAGTAAAGATGCTGGAACTCTGTGTCGTCTCTCTCCGGCTTCACCAGACCACTTTGCTCGATGTTCACCACTTTACGGAAACCGTCTGAGAGAGAGAAAAACCAGTCAGAGGAGGACGAGAGGATCCACAGAGAAGAAGGGGATCAATACTCACACATGTTGAGCTGGCGAACAAAGCTCGCCATGTTGTTGTGCTTGAAGTACTTCGGCAGAACCTCCTTGGCGAAGCGTCCCTGATCGAAGACGTGAAAACTGGTCCCGGTCTGAGGGAGAGAGGACAGTCCTGGAGTTTACTGTTGTCATGTGACCATTAGAGAACCCTGATCCAAGTCCAGAACCCTGTTCCAAACCCAGAACCCTGACCCAAACCTAGAACCCTGTTCCAAGCCCAGAACCCTGATCCAAGCCTAGAGCCCTGATCCAAACCTAGAACCCTGTTCCAAACCCAAAACCCTGATCCAAACCTAGAACCCTGTTCCAAACCCAGAACCCTGACCCAAACCTAGAACCCTGTTCCAAACCCAAAACCATGATCCAAACCTAGAACCCTGACCCAAACCCAGAGCCCTGATCCAAGCCCAGAGCCCTGATCCAAGCCCAGAACCCTGATCCAAGCCCAGAACCCTGATCCAAGCCCAGAACCCTGATCCAAGCCTAGAGCCCTGATCCAAACCTAGAACCCTGATCCAAGCCCAGAACCCTGATCCAAACCCAGAACCCTGACCCAAACCCAGAACCCTGATCCAAACATAGAACCCTGATCCAAACATAGAACCCTGATCCAACCCACAAACCATCACAGAACCCTGGTTCTCTACTGAGTAACAATCCATTCAGACAATTAGGCCTGAAAGACTCAGTTTTATTTGTTTTCTGTGCCCTAAAATAAAAACAAAGATGTTTTTCTTGTTTGAACCAAACATTTTGATTTATTATGAATCAGAAAGGTCTTTCTGAAGGTCTGACTAATGCTGCATCATCTGTGTTCCAACATTGTATTTCAAAGTATCTTGTGGACGTTTTGGGGTTTGGTTTGTTGACCAGTTGTTGGGTATGTGGTTGGATGGGAGATGAGCTGTGTCATTTTCATCTTTACTATCGGCCATTTGAAACCAGAAGTTGACCAAATCAGAGCTGACTGGACTGCTGATTTAAGATGCATCAGTAAAAATCAGTAAAAATTTCAAAATTGTAAAAAAATTACTTGTAAGAAGATATTCAACATGGGTTTGTTTTGTTTGTACTTTAGTTTGAATTAGTGAGTCTGAATTCTAGTTAGCTGATGCTAATAGCTGTTAGCTCAAGCTAATTAGCATCAATCTAAGATAAACTTAACTTTTCGGAAGCTCTTATTCAACAAATTAGTCATTTAACACAGTTTTTGTAAAGAACACTTTACGCAGATTGACTGGTAATCTGACGTTAAGTTAGACTGTTCAGTCCTAATTTAAACTGGGGACATGTTGGTTTTAACCCAGCCGTTTTTAGTGTGTTGTTCTTGATAATAATGTTATTAAATATCTGATGGGTGGTATGTTTGGAAGGCAGACTCACGGCGCTCCAGCAGATGAGGTGGTTGGTATCTGGATCCTCCACCAGCGTCCACAGCTTGGTGAGAAAGGCGGGAACATTGCTGGCGTAGCTGCCATCGACGCCCACGGCTCCTGGAGACTCCTGCATGCCGACTCCTCCACAGCAAACCAAACGTGTGTGAGTGTGTGTGTGTTTACACCACTAGTCCATGTCTGAGAAAGTCCACTTCTGATGATCCGTCACTGATAATCCCAGGTTTGTCTCTTCGTTTCCATCTCAGTTGGTCAAACTGTCTGTGTGCGTCCTCACAGGTGAGTCTTCTTTGTGTCTTTACAAGTTTTTACCTTTAGCTGTCCTCTCTTTGTTCTTGTCGTCCAACTAAATGTGTTCACAGAAGGTCCATGTCAGCACACACACTCACACACACACACAATACAACCCACCACCAACCCCCGGCCTCCCAGAACAAAACCCCGTTCACACAATGAGGTCCAATAATGGACCTCTGTCCCCCATCAAAGAGCTGCTGGTTGAGCTCAGAGTGACTGAAAAGACACGTCATGTTTTATTTCTGAGAATGACTGAAAGCGTTTTTATCCTGTTAGAATTCATCTGAAAACATCAAAACTTAATCTGAACTCTTCTGATTAATCCTGACTTTAGTTACTCTTCACCCATGAGATTAAAAAGATTAAGCATCTAATCAAAACAAAAATAATCAGAGTTTCTTAAACCTTATATTGTGTCCTCTTTTAAATTCAGAACTGTACATTATTACCTAACAAAGTCCGTCACACAGGAAGTCAGAGGACATTGTGTATTTCAGGCCTGCAGAGATTTAAACCTTTAGTTAAAATAAAAACAGCTGTAGGTTCAGTCAAACTGAAAACCTAATATTTTCTGACTGAATTATTGAAACATTGAAAATCAAACATTAAAGTTTTATTAAAACAAATAAAAAGACTTGATTATTTGTACTTATATATAATAATAATTTTTAAAAGTAAGATTGAAGCCCATGTGGAGCAAATAGATGCTGAGACCATCAGCTTCTTTAGTTTTCAGAATTTCACATAGAGAAATGCTTTGACAGTATTTTCAGTACTTTTACCAGCAGATGGCAACAAAATACAAACTTTACACCTAAATGGTGTTTTTTTATCAACATGTGGGCAACAATTTATCTTTGTAATCTCTTTATAACTAATAAGACTTTGGAAGAGACTCAAACACACTTTTGTCCTTTTGTTGACTTAAAACAGGTAAATATGTTATAAATATATTAAATATGTTAATACAGCTTTACTGGATTAAATAATCCTGCAAGTTTGGTTTAAAGCCTCACAACAGATTAATACAATGAAATTACATTTTAATTTGGATTATGTCTGCATGTTTTTAGATATTCTTCTCTAGTTTTCTTTTGAGATTTTTATATGTCTGATTTAATATAGATTTTTTTGTTGCCGTTTTGTAAAACAAAAGTAAACCAATAAACCGAGTGATCCTAAACTTAAGCTCCATAAAAACACTCCAAGTTATGACGTGATTGTGTTTTGTAAAGTTGAGAGGCTGTGGCAGCCATCTTGGAATTTGTTCTCAAACAACTTCTGTGTCATAAAAAAACAAGTCAAGCTCCTCCACATGATGTTTATTTTTCTTATTTTTTAATCAGCAACAACAAAAATTCTGATTCAAAGTAAATCTTTATAAAAATGTGACTTTTAAAATGTTAGAAATTATAATCGATGATCTCTGTTATATTTTCTTTTTTGTTTTATTTGGTTTCTTCAGATTTAATTTTTTTAATAATCATTATTTCATCAGTTTCTGCAGAGCGTCTGCACCTCCTCACTGTTCAGACCTCAGCTGGACCTTCATCCTGTAAGGTTT
>JAUBOC010000138.1:20388482-20406762 GCA_032275365.1 Anablepsoides cearensis | reverse complement strand
TTTCTGACACAATCAGTTCTTGTTTAGTAAATTAGTCTCAAAACAAGATCAAAAAGAATTTTTTTTGGCTAGATATAAGATTTTAAAACTTGGTTACACTGACAGTTTTTGCAGTGTATCTTAGCCCTGATAGCGCTAAACCACTAAAACAACTGTCATTCAGTCTGTCACGTGGCTTCATCTCCGTCTTGATGCTGGTGGGGTGATGGAAACTTGTTAGTTTTCTATTGGTTTGATTTGAAGGTGGGTGGGATTATTTGTGGCAAACTGACCAATCCAAACCAGAGTTACAGCCCTGTCTAACTCGTGATACTTCCACCTAAAACCCTTTCATGATAACTTTTTTAATGTATTTTTAATAATACCATTTGAATTTAATCAAACAAAAAGCAAATACTTTCTCCACTATATTTTATACATAGTAATTTTTGTATTCGTTATTTAAATGTTTTTAATTGTTATTTTATTTCTTTTGGACACACTTAGTTTAGCTGCTAAAGATGCTACATGCTACAAACACTGTGGCACCTCCAGCCCTACTTGTAAAAGCGGACAGCTTTTATTCAGTTTGGGATAAACAGCATAAAAATATAAGTTTAACACTTGTGAAAATTTTTAGCAGACTTACAATCAGCGGAACCTAATTTAGCAGAAGGTAATTGATCTGCTAACGGTTTCCAAAGTAAGAAAAAATGCTAATCGGCTAAATTAAAAGCTAGTTCCACTATTAGCGGATTAGTGGAACTGTGCTGGAGATGACGTCAAAAATAACAGATTTTTCTGTTGGGTTTATAACAACATGTTGGATTTGAGCCAGGCAAAAGAGCAAATGTGAGTCAAAAGTTTATTTTTTATGACTCAGCGAATCTAGGAAACATCCAAAGTATGTTTTTTTTTTCAGCTTTCATTCATAAAACGGAACGCCTAATAATAAATGCCACTAAGAGGGCTTAAAAGCAAGTAGTGACAAGACAAATTTGGCTACCTTTTTGGGAAAATGAATCACTCGCACAAACTAAACCCACTGCAAACAAAATACAGAGAGGGCAACATTTGTTCCCCCGCAGTGGTCTTAAACGATGCCACAGAGCAGCTCTTTTGCATCACAATCACCCGGCAGCCGTGTCTCTCTGCCCCATTAATGTAAGGAAGCTATTTAACTTCAGTGAGATGTTACTGTTGGGCCTCAGGGGCCCCGAGGTGCTAAAGAAGCTGCATAAGGTACTGTATAAATAAAGATGTCTATAATGTCTGCAGTAACTTCTTATTTTGTGGAAATAAAACGTATGCATGAAGCTGTAATAAATCAAATCGGTCGTGAAATAGACATGTTTTTATTTCTTTTAATAACTGCACACAAATGAGCAAAACATATATAAACACACCTTGCAACCTGCCACTTCTTTGTTTCGGCGTTCTTCAAATGATTGAAAATAACAGGATGAATCTACGATCAGTGGCACCTTTGCACCCTGTCTGAGCAATTATCAGACATTATAGCAGGAGCATAAAAAAAGAATGGAATGAAATGAAGAAAATGAGAATCATACAACATTATCATTTCGTGTGACTTTGACTCTAGACAGACGATGATACGGTGAAGATTTATTGACTAATTTAAGCTGTCGGCGGCATTTAAAAAAACACTCACAGCACATTAAAAAACATAAATCAGTATAATGATTTGGAACAGCGTCTTTAACCACTGCTCAGCGCCTGTGCTGCACAGACAGAGCGCACCCTGACAAGCATGGCGAAAATAGCACGAGCGGTCAATTAATTGGATTGACAAAAGTGATGAATTAGGAACAAATACACATGGGTGTTGTCTACTCTCACTGCTTAGACGTGTCGGTGGAGCTCACTTTTAAAGGGAATATCTGATTACGCTCATAGAGGGAAAGCCGAAGGAATAGCGCCCGGGCCCGCAGAAGACACCAATTCAACCTCCACCACCTTTTCTCGTATTGCCGGCCATAAAAGGCAGCGTAATAGGATTCCAAAGCTTTTCCAGTGACTGCTTCCACTATCACACAGACATTTAAGTGCACTAATCCATGACAAATTGTCTCATCTGATCCATGACAAATCGTCCGAGGGGCCGATGGAGTCAAGGGGAAAGGGGGAGGGGTTTGGAGGGTTGTGGGGCAGGGCGGGTGGATGGAGGTTTGGAGGGAAGGGGTCTGAGCGCCGCTCAGCACCTGGATGATCAGCCACTTATTGGCTGCTTTTTAAGAGGGCCGCTTTCATTAACTTGAAGGGCATGCTGCGCGCTAAAGACACATCGCTGATAAGCTCTCCACTTAAACCCGCGGTTTTCAGAGCAATCATAAGCCCATGTGAGGGTAGATTATGGGATTTTGGTTCTTTTGTTAGCAAACAGCAAGATTTGTAGATGCCATGTTTGTAAAATGAATGTTTCAAATCAAATTTGTACAATACTAATACTGCTGTTCCATTTCTGCACATCGGCCTTGCGTTTATATCATTGCAATGTTAGACAGGAACAGAGGTGTATAGTAACAAAGTACATATACTTCATTACAGTAAATTTTTTGGAGGATCTGTAATTTTACCAAGTATATTTTGGAATGACTTGATTGTAGTTGTTTATAACTGCTCAGGCCAGAGTTTTCACATGAGCCAATGCTTTTTTTTCCCCCCCATCCACTTTGCGAAAACACAGTGAAGGCGACACTTATTCAAGTAACTGTTTTTTAATTGAATTTTCTTTCACCATCAGTTCTCACACTAATTAGTCCCCACAGTTTAATGAGGACGTAAATAAAGTGAATTTAATTGCAAAACAAAAACAGACGGGAGCGCCTGTGTGCAAAGATGTTTACGTTGGCAGTGGTGGACAGAGCTGCAAATCATCCTTTAAAACTTCTTTCACCTTCAACAGGAAGGATTACCCGTTTGAAGATGTTGGTGGAGAAGAAGAAGGAAAAAAAAACACATATATATATTTTCCCCACCTTGTTTCTGCTGCTAACACTGAGCTACAGTAATGAGAAGTCTGACAGCTATGGAAATGAGTTCCAAGTTGAAAAGTGTGGGCGCGCTTAGTTTGTAAGTGAGTGAAGTTAATTTCCTAGCTTTCCCAAACACTGCTAGAAAAAAAATCATACATTTCCTGAAGCAGCCATCCGTTCAGCGAAGGAAAGAAAGAGACGTTTCAATTCATGCTGAGTTTGTACGACTTCCAAACTTCTACCCTGTCCTCGTACCAAAAAGACAGCTTTGTAAAAATGAGAGCAGTTTAACTTCTTTTTTTTTTCATCCTAGCTCACAGAAGAGCATAAAAGACACAAAAGTTTAGAATCGCATGAACGTGTTTCGACAGGATCTGATTTAAAAACTCGGAGTGTTTTCTTTCTTTAATTTACCGAAAGCACCCGGGCTTATGATCACACTGTTGCTCTTATTTGACCATATGATGAATCTTAACTTATCAAAGTAATTACGTGTTTTTATCCAGCTCAAAGAGTTTTTTTAACGCTCAGGGAGCATTATGGCACATTGAACAATGAGCTCATTAAGATGCATTCCAATCATCTGGGATTAGTCTTTACGACACATTTCAAATCATTGCATGAAAACACAACAGCAGAGCTACTGCATCTGATATATTTTCAGCTTATTGTAACATGTTTCATGTAAAATGAATATATATACAGTACATATATGTGAAAATAGTGTTTAAGATTTTCTCTTTTAGAGAAAATTTAGATTTCAGTATTTTGAAACTGGGCTATTTTTCGAGTTGTAACAAGTTAAAATGAGTGTGTTAGCCGTGCCTCTTCTGTTAAATTGTATCCAGAACTTGCTTAAGCTACCCTGTCAGAGATATAATAAACAAAGCAGCAGCCTAAATGCTGTTAGATTCACATCGCACCCCTGGGCCTTGGCATAATGTGAACTATATTTACTAAACGAGGAGTAAATAAATACTCTTAACTTCTAAGTATAACTTAATGGGATAACACAGACAAAAAACATCTTTGAACGCTTTAATTTTAGCACCAGAAGATGCCCAGTTTGCACAAATTTCCTGCAGTAAGGTGTGGACATTATGGAGCGGTCACACCATTACTGTTTTTTTTTTGACAGAGTCCAGTATGTGCAGTGAAGAGTGGCCCGGTTTGTGCAGCAGCAGCAGCAGAGCTGGCAGTGAGCACTTCAGCTCAGCGCTGGCAGGTGGAGAGAGTGCATTGCCCAGCTTGTTTATGTCATGTCACATTCAGCTCATCTGTCAATGTAGTGGATTATTTCTTGAGAGACCAGAATTGGCTGCCCGGAATCAGGACACCATCAATCTTCAGCCGCACAAGCAGGACGCAGGGGAGACTCTGTGAAGCAGAGGCTCATGGGAAAGAGAGCGGAGCCGGTTTTGTGCGCCGGTGACGACGCAGCCACGAAGATTGTTACTCAATCTCTTCATCTACGATAGCTATTTGCTGGCTGTGGGAGGAAAAAAAATGTATTTTTGAAACTTTACTTCTACATTCAGTGTTTTATTATTATCTTCCAGTGCAGTTGCAGGAGGCAGAAAAGCTGATTTTTCACCACCGTTGGATGCTTAAACACAGCCTCCTCTTTATAGATACCCACGTATCCCTTTCTGTGTTTATTTTGGTCGATGTTGGATAGGTGTTAGCTTTCGAACCACTTTGTCTCTCAGACAGCCCTCCTGGCTGCATTCTGAGTTCTACAAAAGCTCATTTTCTGGGAAGATGTCCAAGCCCCAATGTCCCTTTGAAAGTTGGAGCATGACTGTTCGGAAAACAATACAGTAGCATGGCGTAATGCAAAGGCATATGAAAGGAGATTTCCTTAATATCATCCATCAAAATGGCTAACATTTACTAATGGAGGGTGCACATGTATAAATTAAATCAAGCACATAAAAAGAAAATGCACCGTGGCAGAAAATGTAAATCTTGAAACTTTACTTAGCCAAATGGATGTTTGAGGACAATACATTTGGTTTTTCTCTCTCTGCTATGTCCTACATACACACAGCTATTTATAGCTGATGCCTTTAGACTCAATGAAACCAGAGAGCTTCTCCAGTTCTAAAATCAATCCTAATTCAAATATTTATCATAGCATTTCAATTCTGAGAGAGACGTTCTGGTTAGATCGGTTAAAGCCACTCCACGGCTGAGTAAGATTGATGTCAGCTTAATCCTCTTAAAAATACATGATATACAGTAAATTGCTAAGCAGCAGGACTGAAATGTGTTCCTTTTGAGTAGACGGTTCTAATAGACCATCGTCCCATGTAGGCTTGCTGATTAGAATTGTCAAATATTCTAACTTCAGAGCCTAATTGTCAAAACTAGTTATAACTGTCGTCCGTCACAGTTTGCTCATAAGTTGTTTCAGAAGCTAAACTTTTAAAACCAGTTTTTGAAATAGGACAGATTGGGTTCAACGAGAAGGCAAACATTTTTTAAACCAAACAGGTATGAGAACTCTCTGAGGATTATTGGATTAATTTGTCTTAGAAGGAGTTTTGCGGAACTACATGTTTGTTGTAGTTGTAGGTGTGTTGTACGTCTTTTGTTTGTGTTTTATAGGTTTTATAAGTTTAAAGGGGAGCAAACATTAGGAAGGAGTTACAGAAGCCTGGACTCGCGTTACACATTTAAAATCCCGTCTTAGCAGACAGCAACAGTTCTGCGATAGCATTTTAAAAGTGGTATTAAGAGTGCAGGTGCTGAAAAACGGTTTAACTTGTTCGACCAATCAATGTGCATTAACGTATAAACCAATCACATCCACTTCACTGTGAGCCATAAAGAGGTTCTGAAACAAAAGCCGAAAAAGACCCAATAAATGCAGTTATAGACAGCTGACTTTCATAGCATATAAGTGTAAAAACCAAAAAAAAAAGACCAACTACTTAAATGGTGATAAGGATTGTAAAGTAATTCTCTGTGGTCTTACAGCATGTATTGTCAAACATTATTTGTATTACACCTTGGTGATGTAATTAAAACATTAGCTCAGAATACAGGATGCCAATAATGAAAAACGACATCTGAATCTTGGCACAAACTATTTTGCATCTCGTGCTTTCCTTGTCTATCTGCACAAAGCAGGGCAGGCACGTTCTCAGACCTGATGCGTCAGTAACACGGCTCCTGTTTTCCCAGAGGACTCATGAAAATGCCAAAGCGTAATGGCTAGAGTAAAGAAGAGATGGTGTAAATGTGCTATCATGTAGTCTTTTCTTATAGACACTTAAGCATTGAGCGTGCTGATCCGTCTGACAGGAAACCTTTGTAAACTCCAGACCAGCACAAACTTTTAGCTGCATGACGCTTTAAGATTTACAACAAGAAAGGGTCAAAGAGGGGATGTGAGGGGGGATGCTCTTTTTTCCCCCCATTTTCTTCCCCTTCTGGTTCACTGCATTATTCAAAAAAGACACTTACTGAGCCTTGCACTTCCTTGTACTTGTTTGGCACTAAGCTTGACTTCCCAACCAGACAAAAAAATGAAAAAAAGGGAGAAAAGATGGAAGTCATCCTTTAAAAATTTATTCCAAACTCTCTGTTGCTCATCCCTTACTTCTTGCTCCAATTAACGAAGCTGGAATGCTTTGAGAACTTTCTATCTATCATAGCTAGGATTTTCATGTGTCAGCTGTTCCAGAGCTAAAGTAAGCCAATTCTTTGACATGCTGCTTAAAGTCACCATTGTTCACGAGGAGAGAGAATCCAGGGCTGTGTTTTTTTCCTCCCTCTCCTCTTACTGTGCTTCAATTACTGCCTTTTTTTTACTTGGCAATGCAACACACACAAACGGAAGCAAGAAGAAGACGGCATCAATGTTTAACAGCCGCTTGGCATCCAGAGAAAGCCCCACTCTGCGTAAGGGTTCAGCGTGGAAGTAACACTCATTGTTAGAAGCTTAAGGATAGCATTTGCTTTGCTCTAAAAAAACATATCCTTTCCTTGTAGCACTCCCACACACACCATACACTATTCGAGAGAGCTTTTCCATAATCAGAGAATTAGATCCGCCTCTGTGTCTACCCTCCCCTTTAGCCCTTTACAGTGCAGAAGGCGTCGAGCCTAATTGCCAAGCATTTCCAGGGCAAAAGAGGGAAACAAAATTGTCATTTCAATCTGAACCACAGTGATCAAAGCCCCCCTTAGCTACTAGCAGGGTAATATGGATTGTTGCCCACAGCTTGTCCTACTTGCACGCCAGCCCGATTCAGGGTACACCAGTCGAGAATTCCTCACCTCAGTTGAGTCATCTCTCACTCTTAGATGTTCTAACAAGTCTGCAAGTCAAGAGGTACGCAAGCCTGTTTACCACTTTGCTTCCTTAAAAAGCCAAAGTTGTGTAACGTAAGTAAGAGGTACAATTAACAGCTTTCACCTTTGTTTTTTTTTTTTCTTGCAAGAATACAAGCACTGTGAATCACCGGAGAACAGTACTGTAGCAAGTCACTCTGACATGCTGCAACACTTTTTTCTTCTTTTCTTTTCTTTTCCAAACAGCCGCAACTGGTGAGTAGTGAGAGGTCAACGTATTATCGCTGTGCTGTGAAGCTGAAATTGAACAAAAAAAAAAGAAAAGAAAAGAAGCGAAGCACATACCCAGGGTGAGGATGTCGGTGCGCCCTGGCCGGGCCACGTGGTGCTGCTGGATGGTCTGATAGAGCGTGGCCTGGCACAGCAGCAGGAAGCCGAGGCTAATCCACACAACCAACAACCAGGACATGGTAAGGCTGAGTCTGCAGGTCGGCACACTGCGGGGGGGACAACAGAACCGGGTTACAAGAGTCTCCAAACATGTTTACAGTAGATATTAGCATTATTCAGCATGAAAAAACACAAGAGACTATACTCATCTGGTGAGTTATTCAGATATACTGTACTTAAAGGTTGTACAAGGAGTTAAAAAGTAGAGAAGCTTGTTTTCTTCCGATTCAGGCAGAATAATTAGTTTTAATTAAAGACAAATTTGCAATAATCCCCTCTTGAAGAAATGGGAGGATGACTATTACATAAATGGCAGAGTTACTCTAAAGCATTGACAACCTTTTTGTGAGTTTGCTTTGGACCTGTCTAACTCCTGGTGAGGGCCAACATATGAAAACAAGCCTTCATCCCAATTAAATAATGAACCTCTCCTCCTGATCAGGACTAATGGAAAGTCGCCCACCTCTTTCTAAATCGAACTCAACAGTGTGTCTTCCTGTGCTTTACAAACTTACATCCTGCCTCAGGTCTATGAGACTACATTGCTTTCTTTTGAGACAAATTTAAAACCTTGAAAAGGTCTTTAGTTTTCTAAAGTGAGTGTCGTGTATTTTATCTGAAAAGGACTCAGTTATCACACAGGCGAGTCGCTGACTCTGATCTGATGAGCTCTGATGAAACTGCAAAATGTATTATTTATGCCAAATCCGAACGCATAAAACGAAGGTCTCTACAGTCGTGAACCTTTTAACTTTTTCAAAGAAGTGATTCAATTCAGTTTAAGCTGCTTTCAAAAAAATAATAATAATATGTCAAAGCCGGCCCTATTCTGTGTGTTGATATGCATGAGATTGGGGCCATTAGGGCTGCTAAATGTTACCCGGCTGTTCTGTAGCCTCATTGACATTGTGAAGGCTACTTAAAAACAGTGAAAATTAAGCATATCATTACTCAAATTATAACCACCCCCACCCCTTCACTAAACCCACTGGAATGATGTTTTGTTTTGTTTTTCTTTTAGGAACAGGTCCCAAAGGCTTTTTTTTCTTTAACACACAATATGTTCTCACCAGGCAGGATTTGAAGTGTGTACTCAGAAAGAACCGCTGCACTCGCACGGTTCATTGTACCTCTGTATTCCACAGAGAGCCGGGGGATCTTCAGTAATCTAAAGACGCTCTTATGGAAAATAAAATGAGCTTGATCGCAGCAGATTATGTGCTCATGGGGGACTTTAATGAAATGACTGTGCGCGTCATTCCAGAGAAAACTCCACATCAAAACAAAGCGCTTTACACGCAGCTGTCTAATTCTTCAACAGCATCCCTTCGCTTTCTGAGACGAAGAAGGAGGAGAAAAAAAAAAAGAGCTCAGTCTCACATTCGCAGCGACAGACAGCAGATTGTCAGGTCCAGCGGGAGAGAGTATAAACGCGGGCGGAGCGGGAAGCATCAGGAGCACCAGCAGGCGCGTAAACCCACTGATGCACCTGCACGCAACAAATCTCTAACAAAATCAGAGCAGCCCCACTCTGCGCGTCACCTGCTGCGGGAGACAACTTCAGCAGTGACTCCCAGCACCGAACACTGACTGTTTAACAAGAGGAGGGGAAAAAAATCCATCAGAGTGAACGTCTGTCCTGTATCTTAATGGGGATGCTCATTAGGCTGAGCATCTTTTCCTTCTTCACACCCTCACAACATAGATGTATGATGGAATATCTGTGGGATGGAATGGAGATTTTTTTTTATTATTATTATTTTGGTTTGCCACTTTTGATCAGCTTTACTCAACTCAGACACTTCATCCCAAACACCAGAGGAATTCCTCTGATGTCCCACATCCTTACCGTACCTGAGCTGTGTGTTCAGGGGGAAAAGAAGCTCAGTCAGAATCTGCCCGTCTCCTCAGCAGACTCACTCCTCTCTCTTAATTCCATCCATTCTGTGAAGCCAAAGGGGGGGGGCTCGCTGCTTGAAATTCCACCGCCAGGTAAGCACAGAAAAGAAGAAAAGGAGGCTTTTGCCTCGTGTTACCCTCCTCAGGACCTCTTCCGCTCAGGTCTTTAAAAGAAAAAAAGATCCTCTCCAAGACAAACAGTCACCATGAAGGCAAAAGTGTCACCAAACTGGACAGGGACGGTCATGTCACGGCTGTTTCAGCCACATTTGTGCAGGTCTTCTCTACTCTCAGTGGTCTCTACAGCCGTCAGTAAAAACTCCTGTGCTTGGGGATGAAAAGAGGTGGGTAGGAGGGGTGGGCTAGTTCACCCTCCTCACTTGTCGTCTCCCTCTCCCGCGTGCAGCGGAAGGCTCCAGTGGAATGACCGCTCTGTCTGCTCTTGGCTGCATCCCCCCATTGAGAAGCTGCGCTGATAGTGTGAGCCTCAGTCCTCCCTTCAACGCTGTAAGTAGAGAGTCTGTGTCAGGCAGGCAGAGTGAGTGTGAGCGAGCGCGCGCTGGTGTGTGTGTGTGATTGTGGAAGAGAGTGTGTGAGTTACAATGTAGCCCAGCTGGAAAAGAGAGGGAGAGACCCGAGCTGAGAGGGAGTCAGATCACATGATTTAAAGCAAGACTACCCACTCCTGCATTGAGACTTCATCAGCAAATGGAGCGTGCTTTATTAACCCGAGCCTCTTTTACATCTTCACCTCTCATCATCAGGAGACACGGGAACACTCGCCGTGTCTGCCATGTAGGCAGGTAGAGAGTTGCAAAAAAAAAAAAGGAAAAAAAAGTGAGGAGCATCACTTTCAGCATAAAACAGTGTCTCATTACATCTCTGCAATCATTCTTTTCCTAGTCTTTTTTTGTGGTGACGGGTGACAGTTTGTTTTCACAGCAAGCCTCAGAGGATGTTTCCCCACCACTGAAACAATCCTGGCAGCCTGGAAGAGCGTCTGAGCAGCTTTCTGTCACCTTCCGAAAAAAACGAATCTGCTGACTCCCGGTGTGTATGCGTGAAAGTGTCAGTGAGTGTGTGTGGGTGTGTGTTTTAGGGCCACACAGACAGGTGACGGCGACCAAACTTGTTTGTGTGGAGAATTTTTTATTTATTTATTTACCCTTTCCTCCAAACATATTTGCTCCTGCATAGAGGATCTCGCCTTTAACTCTGTGTGCTGTTAAAGCAGAGATTTACAGTATGTGTCAATCCCACGCACCTGCCACAGCTGACTCACTTCACAGTCTGACATTTTACAGAAAATGAGCCATATGCCACTCAGAACTACACGGACAAGACACGAAGCGAAAACCCGCGTTTATGAGGAGAGCGAATGCAGATGAAACTCAGATTTTCGAACCAAAGGTTTGCGTGCGAGCGCGATAAAGGACCGGCCACCTGATGGACACTCGTCACCCAAGTTAGAGGTGGCACTTGTGGACACGGTTAACAAGCTCTTCAGCTGCTGGTCCCTGTGCCACAACGCGAGGCGTCCCGGGCCATCACCTGTGCTTGTTTTCTACACTCACAGTGGAGGGATTTGACAGCCAGATGCACTCAGGGGCTGAATGTCAAGAAAAAAAGAAAAGAAAAAGAAACTGGTTTGGATGGGTGTTACTGATACAAGCATACAAAAAAGGTAAAACTGTAGCTTACATTATGTTTATTATCAGAGGAAAGTTGGCAAAAAATGAGCATCATATTGATGCCATGTGAAGATGTGTTCTGGCTTTGTACTACAACTCTTGTATTTACATAAATTCGCTGTAATCTATTGGGAAGGCTGTTGACTGAATAGTTAAACCGCCATCTGGATCTCCGCTGGGTAAAGCCCACCATGTTAGGATAGAGATTTACATTAAGCAGAGACTTCCGAGTAATTATCACATTGATTATTGTTTCAATGCACCAGAGCCACTCGCACACAACAACTTGATTACCAATAAATAGGCTGATTTGAATTGGTGTGAATTAGTTCCTTTTCACAGGGAGTGTTAATAACGGGCACGCTTCAATTTCATTTCGTCTTTAGCGCTTAATGTCTTTATGATACGTCCCGCCGGACTAAGAGGAGGGCGTGAAATGAAACAAGCTCGCAAACAAGCCTCGGAGGGGAACTTAAGATTTGAACGCGTCAAAATATTACATGTTCATTTAGCAACATGCAGCACCAAAGGCAGCCCTCCCCAGTCTGATTCTGCTTTATTTCCTTCTGCCGATTTGTTGCAGTCTCTTCTTTTGCAGTCAGCATCGTTCCGAGCTGTGTTGGGAAAACGGACTGGGACAACAGAATTTCACAGTAATTCTGGATTGTTGTCGCGCTCTCCCTTCTCAGGGGCTTCCATCATTTCCAAGCAGCTGTCGCCGCAGCCTGTGCCAAGACCTAACTGCGACTGACCAATCAATGGCCAACTCTGTGTTTGGATCTGAGCAGCCCTGTTAAACAGTGGTGTTTGCCAATACCTCGCTTTCACTCTCCATCCTTCTTTCTCATGCTGTCATCCTCGGTCTCCTTTCTGCTTCTCCTTCTGGCTAATAAAAATCTTCCTTCCAGTGCCGCCAACAAGCTTCGCTGTGCCGACACCAGATCGGTTCCAATTAAAGCTGATCCGTCCCACCCTCTGTCCCCCAGAAACGTCTCTGCCTCTCCTGAATATTGTTTTTAACCGGAGCAAACAATTTGGTTTTCTGCCTTTTCTCCAGAGTTTATATTGCTCTCAGCTGAAGCAGAATCAACATATGTTTATGTCCAGATCTCTGTGTGTATTTGTCTGTAATGTTAGCAAAATATCTCATAAATCACAGAAGGGATTATTGTGAAAGGTGCAGAAAGTAATCATTAGGTTGGCATCTACAACCGATTAACATTTGGAGTAAATCCAATTTAACTTGGCTGCCACAGCAAAGCAATTTTCATAAACATAATAATGGCTAAAATCCAACCAGTTTTACTGACATGGAGCTAAAACATGATCTGGTAGTAGCTGAGAGTTATTCATTCTACATACTCCAAGAGTTATCAGTTCAAGCGAGCTATCCCTTGAGGTTGTGCATAAGGTGGTTTATAACTTTTAACCAAAATGTCCAAAATCACAACACAAGATTTTCATTTACAACTTGAGCATGACAGCAGGTGATATGTATTGCTTTAAGAAAAGTTAGGTCTTCAGAACAAAAGCAAAAAGCAAGAAAGACTAAGACAAACCAGCAATATTCATGGATGGAGCATACAGCAGAGGTTTTGTTCACTGGTGGATGTTGAATGTAAAAAACTGACTAATGAAATGAAATAACTTGATCTACTCTAAACATTAATTTCATTCTTTATGCACATCAATTTTTTCCTGCTTGTGTTCACCAGCAATCAATGGCTTTAAAGTGGAAGGTTATTAGGCTTGCAAGTTAAAGTTTCAGTTATGATTTTCGGCTTTTTTTCTTTTCTCAAATCATCCTGTTAAAAAATGTTTGTTACACATTAAGTTGAACTCTCAAATAAATTGAAACATAGCGCCACTGAAATAACATTTTTGTTTGGATTTTTTTCCCATGGCCAAAAAGGTAAATGAAATTTTGCCGTGACTGCATTCCTTTTTCATTATTATCAAGAGGCCAATTCAAGTGAGTTAGTTATTAACATTTTTTTTATTGGCAATAACTGGACTGTTTTTTTATTTATCAGCATTTGTGTATCCAATAAATAGAAATGATAAAAAAAAGCTGTCGTGTCCAATGAAGTACAATTTTTTTATGCATCTTTTCTTATTTTTGGGGGTCTTGTGAGGAAGCTTCTAACTCCCCAATTTACACCACATGCGGTTCTGTTCCACTGTGTTGCGCAGTCACTGCCATTCGTTTGCACCCCAATTTACACTGAGTCCGCTCTGCTCCGTTTCGGTGCGAAGCACAGGGGAGCTCCGAGAACAATGTGCAGGAAATGTGGATTGCACAATAAATCCAGTGATAAATGTGGAACAAAAGAATTAATTCCGTTGAAGATGGATTCCAAACACATCTGAAACTGTGTCGCAGTTGTCTTTTTGAAATTTCTGATTTCAGAATAAAACCCACACTTATCGTGTGTGAATGCATATGCGTCCTTTTCCATGTTGCCATCTGCTTTCCAAACAGATGATACATTTTGACAACACATATGTACAAATATACTCATATATTTATTTATATAGCTAAGATTTTGACAAAACTAGTCTGACTTTGGTGAATTATTTTGAAAGTATGGATGTTGTTCTCATTCCTTTTCCTGTTGGTGCGACATGATTGTGATTGACTCCTGAGCATCCAGCTAAAAGGTTAGGTTGAATCTAATTTTGGCGGCCCGCTGTCAGTCACAACGCTGCCATGTGCCGCAGTGCGGAGCCAATGTAAATACTCTCATTGATTATAATGGTTGTGGATTCACTGCTGAGGTCGGAGCAGGACTGTATCTTGTACAGTTGCTCTGGAGTTGATAAAGGATGATATTTTTTTTTTGCATTCATTTAGGTTTTTTGTATGTCTGGTACCAAAATATCTGGTGAACCACAATAAGATGTTCAAAAAGTGACATGATTGACTTTATCCAACACAAAAAATGGTTATAATGATAAATGTCTTTCCCAAGACACATGCCTCATGATATTGTGCAAAAGACCTATTTCAAGATTTGACCAAAACAAAAACAATGTCGTAATTTCTCAACATAAAATAATCTTAGCTCAAACCTCTGGCACGCATTATGCACTCTTTCAAGGGATTCTGTACTCTTTCCATTTCTTGTCTTACATCTCAATAAAAGCTCATGTTCTAACCCAACATAAAGACAAGTGGTAAGGGCCATCTTTATGACTGCAGATCCATTTCTTATCTTGGCAAAGATTCTGGGATCTTTAGCAAATGACCCATTCATTTTACTTCAGTCGTTTCCATCCTGAGATTATTTCAGTCTAATCTAAGTGCCGCTCATAACCCTTAACTGCAGTCGTTAATAAAATTATATCAGGTTTAGATTAAAAGATACTGTAATGTACACTTCTAAACCTATGATACTTAACAATGTGATGGGGTACTTCCCATCCTGCTAAGCCTACATAATATACTAAAATCTAGCTCTTCTTCAAGATCTTTGTGTGACTAAAGATTTTACATAAGGTCTAATTTAGGATTCACAAATTATAATACATAGCCCTGTGATGGACTTGCGACCTGTCCAGGGTGTACCCCGCCCCTCGCACAGTGACAGCTGGATATGAGCACCAGTGACGCACGCGACCCTGAAAGGAATAAGCGTGTACAGAAGATGGATGGATGGAAATTATAATATTAATTGCTTATCTTCAACCCTCATCAACTTTATTTGTATAACACTTTTTTTTAGTGCTTTACAGTCAGAAATCCATTGAAACATTATAAAAGACAACATGAAACACAAAATGTGTACCAAATCAGTAAAAATATCTAAAAATGTAAGACTAACTAAAATAATAAAAACAATGAAAATACAAACTAAATTAAAATATTAAAATCCTTATTATATAAGTTAGTTTTAAGTAGTGATTTAAAAGAAGACAATGAGGTGGCCTGTGTAATATTTATTGGGAGAGTGTTCCACAAACTGGGAGCCCCAACCATAAAAGCCCTTCCTCCTTTTGTCATCAGTCCAACTCTGGGAGTGGAAAGGAAAGATTTAATTCAGGATCTTAGATTACGGGATGGTATATACGGGGTAAGAAACTCAGATAGATAAGATGGCAAAGACCATTTAAGGATTTAAAAACAAACAATAAAATTTTTTAATGAATTCTTAAAACCACAGGGAGCCAACGCAAAAAGGACATAACTGGAGTCATGTGTTGATATTTATAGTCCTATTTGGTATTATAAGTACCAAAAGCTATATTTTCAATAGATAACTGTTCTGTGATTGGCAGGTAATTACAAGGTTTTACAGCTAACAACAGTTTTTAAATTTTCAATAAAAAAGTACTTTTGAGCACAAATGTTTCAACAGAAATGAAATCTTTTATTTTAATGTAGCCGTTTTCCGTAGACAGTTTTCATGCCAGTCTCAAACTGCGATGATCCACAGGTCTGTCTCTTCAGCTCATAAACTTCTGGACCCTGTTTATTCTGATGCTGAGAGAATTGCTGCTAATGTTGTTTACAGGACTAACCGTGATATTTTACACGCTGTGGTTTGGTGGTTAGAAATGGCTGCTTATGTTTTTTTTTAAGTTCTTTGTTTAGCTCAAACTGAAAAACTGCTCCCACGGATCTTATTACCACTGAGAATTGATTCAATATGCAGACTCACAATTTTTTTAACTGGCTCCTGATTCATGTTTCACATGCTCGGTCTAAGCTTTAAAAATAATCTAAATATATGTTATTTTTTTATTTTTGGTACACCTCACTTCTTGCAAGCATCAATAAAATACAGTAACTGTGCTTCAACTGTTTGGACAGCATTTATTTGGACCCCGAAAACTCCCACCTGATTTTTTTTTGAATAAATGAGTTTATGAGTTTACCTATCACAGTAAGTTCAGATTAATATCTTCTCTGTAGGAAATTCCAACATTTTAATTGTCCAATATAGTTTTAAAAATATAGATTTTATTACTATTGATTTGAAAAGTTCCCACAGGATTTTACTTTAGCACCTGATTTAGCTGGCAGGTGTGATTTTAGGAGTATTTGGACCCAGGAATGCAGACTCGTCACAAAAAGCCTAAAGAAAAAACTCAAGTTTTATGTTTAACAAAACAAAAGCATGACGTGGCAACTGAATAAACTTCAAAAATGAAGGGCAATGTTCTCCTGGAGGCTCAGAGAGTCACCAGCAGGCACTGAGGTGACTGGACATGGCCTCTACAATCCATAGTGCTCCAACGAGGAGGAAACAACATTGCTATGGTTCAGCCAGTTTTACACAAATGTATCATAAATGCCAGGTTTTGTCAAATCAGAGCGACTGAGAGGAAACATACTCAGACCAGGAGGTAAAGGTGAGTGAATGGCTCACTTACAGCACAAACAAGGAGGTCTGGTGGGGATCTGCGAGGGAGAGAGAGGGTAAATAAAATGCCCAGGAAGGATTTTGATGATTATTTGTTATAGGTTTGGAGGAGCATGGAGAGGAGGTTGAGAGATTCAGGTGCAGGTAAATTTGGCAAGCAGGTTTGTAAGTACATGTTTGTAGCTTTGTCCAATACACAAAGATAAGGTTGTTCTCAGGAGGCAGAGGTTTGATAGAAGGACACAGGAAATCACAGGCAAGCACAATATGAGACTAGAAGAATAGCTAACGGCTACAAATATTTCCGTAACAGAGCAACATTCCCGCAAAGAAGAGATCCTCCAGGTGGCCTCTTGAAACCTTGGAAATCAGTGACAATCAGGAAATGTCCCAGTATTGTTGAACAACAGAATCAGATTTTTGTTTTTGTCCATACCTCATAACTCAACAAAAATGCATTGATTTAGTACTTTTTATATATTTATTTCTAAGAAATTAACTTTTCTTGTAAAGTGCCTATTATATTCTAATATTCTAATAGTTTTTTCTAATTATACATGATGTCTGGATGTTGACCAGTGTCCTCAAAACACACTGCCCTGCATGTTTTAGACATTTCCCTGCTTTAACACACCTGATTTAGATGATTGCTGTACAAAAGCCTGTTAATCAGTAATCAATAGAAATCAGCTGTGTTGAAGCAGGGAAACATCTAAAACATGCATCGCTGTGTGCCTTGAGGACCAGGGTTGAAAAATACTGAATTTGACCAATAAAGCTGATTCTTATGTGCAACCTGTAAAACGTTCATTTGATTACACTTTAAACTATTTTACTATGAGAGGAATTGTTACATTCGGGTTTGTAGAAAAAACTTTAGATTCCTTATCTAATAATGTGTGTGTAAAAAATCGGGCATTAAGGTTGTCACCTTTCCCAACACATCTGGGGATAACTAACCAGCACATATTCAATCATACACAACAGTGGAAATAAGTTGCAAGAAGCGTTCTGGGACTCGTCAGGTCTCAACAGGTGACATTTTTTTTTTGTCTCCAGCGCATTCAGGATGGAGGAGTAATTGGAGACTATGGCGGCCATGAAAATGTGCCCTCGCAGACCAATAAAAATGTCCTCTCCTTCTTGCTGTAATTGGACCGGGGACGGAGGGGTTGGGTTGTGGCCTGAGGAGACCACCTTTGGAAATGCTTTGCTCAATACTCTCCTATTAGACTGATGAAACAGGGGACGCACTGGAAGAGAGACATGTCATAAAAAACTAAGAATGATGCCGATGAGAGCAGAAAGACAAAAAAACAAAAAACAAACTGGCGCCACATTGGAGGGGCAGCGGTATGTAATTACTCAGCCCTCTTAGAAATGGATGGCTGTTTTCCACTTTTCCTCAAAGAGTGTTACTGGCAAGTCTTTGTGATAAGTCATGGTCTTACCTGCAGTAGACAAATCTTAGGGAAACGCTGATGTCTCCTGTCACAGATATGAAAACCGTATGTTAGTAGCAGTGGCGGATGCTGGACTTTCATAAAGGGGAAGCTCAATTTCAACCTACATCATAAAATGTGTCAGTTTATTTATA
>JAUBOC010000138.1:20227991-20243518 GCA_032275365.1 Anablepsoides cearensis | reverse complement strand
TCAGCTGTGTTGAAGCAGGGAAACCTCTAAAACATGCAGGGCAGTGGGCCTTGAGGACCAGGGTTGAAGAACACTGCCTTAAAGGATTTGCAAATCATCATACTCTGTTTTAATTCATGTTTTTCACAACTTCCCAGCTTTATTAGAAATGTGGTTGTACATATTACTGATAAAGAAAAGTAAAATCTCGGTTTGACATTTAACCTCTCTTCCTCAGTCCTGCGGTGGTTGGTGAGCTGGCTAACAAGATGCTTGGTTTCAACCTGATTACTAAGCAGACGCCTAAAGAAGGAGTGAAAGTGAAAACGGTGAGGAAAAAGAAAACTCTTTCCCATTTTTCTTGATTTTCTTTTTTCCTCTTTCCCCTATATCTGACCTCATTTCAAGGCACCCTGAGTCCAGCAATGCTGTTCTGTAAAATTAATGTCTGTGGAGACCGTCTGGTTCTTTTTTATTTCCTTTGCTGCATTGAAACAGTGACTGTCTGCTGTTTACTGTGAATTTGCGCTGGCTAGTGTTATGGCTCATTGCATAAATTGAGCCGGGCCCAGTGTGAATTTAAAGTGTTTGGTAAACAACTGTTTCTGTGTGCCGCTAACAAGCAAAAATATAATTTTCTCTGCTCGCATGCCGCACGCTGCTCGAAAACAGACGCTTTCCAGGTGATGAAGCCTTCTCCATGTGTGGCTCCTGCGTTCATCCTCTTCGTCTCTCTTCATCTCTGTTTACCCTTGTTTTTAACACCCCCTCCCCGACGTCCCACCACATCCACACAACTCCTGTTCTTTGCCGCAGAGTTTAGGTGGCATCAAGTCAAGTCTCACAAAGCAGCAGCATGAAAAGTCATTCAAATGAGCTCAGGCATTAACTGTCTGAAAGGCAAACAAACAAGAGAAACTTTTAATTTGTAGAGTGAGAGGAGAGGTGTCCTTTTTTTTTCGGACATCTGCTGTAATTGTCTCACCAAGAACATTGCTTATGGTGCAGGATTCAGAGCTGACAGGAACAGCCATTGACTGACCTGAGAGACTGAGGACAGTAATAATGTAGTCTGAACAGGGTGCTTCAGATGATACGAGACCTGTAGAGCTTATATTCACTGGTACTTTACCTCAAAGCAAGAAACACCAGATAAAGGGCCAACACCTCTGTGTCCACATGGATTTGCCATCATGACACTTCTAGATAGATGACGAGAAACAACTAAAGAGCATGACTGAATGACACAAAGTCAAAGGGAAATGTTATAGGACATGGTCTTAAAAGGGACATATCATGCAAACCCTATTTTTTTAGAAGTTTAATACATTTTGTTGTGTGTTTGAAGTCTCTAGGAGTGCAGTAAAGTTTAATTTAGTCTCTCTCGTTGCTACGTTTAGATCATATTGTTAAATCTGTTCAATTCTTTTCTATTTTCATGTTGTTTTCTTAACTATTACGTCACAGTATTTGCAACAGAACTTGTAAATAACTTACCAACTAAACATTTTCATCCTCTTCATTCTCCTCTGGCTCTGGGTCAGACTCTGGCTCCAACATGTGAGGCTGGATGGAAAAGTCTTCTCTTGTTGGCATATTTTAAATAATTTGTAAATAAAATGTTTCTGCGCCGCTATCGAACTTGTATCTCTGCTATCAAACTAGAGTGGACCACTCCAGAAGCACCTCATTTGGATTTAAAGAGACTCATAACAAGTTGATCTGAGATACACCTCAGAAAAGGGGTGAAGGAGGGGCTTGTGGAGTTACAATAAGGAGGAATTCAGATCAAAATATTGCAGTTTCACTTTATATAGACCCCAAATGAATGATTTAAATGTGAAAAAGGATTTAAAGCACTATTTATTCTTGTTCATAACAGATAGGTGATGGATGGAAATGTGCAGGTTAAAAATAAATATTGTACTCAGAAAACTTGCTGACCCTTAACAGCCACAAACCTAATAATTTCCCTGTCTTTTTATTTTTTTTCCCACCATTTTGTCTTGCTTGCATCTTTCCTTTTTGCTCACCATCCGACCAAGTATGCCATTCCTCTCATTTGGCTTCATTCCTCACAACATATTAGGTTTCCTCAAAACCTTTTTAATTAATGGTTTTGTCAGTCTTTTTTTGACTTTGTGTTCAGCCTCATTTAAATATTATTTAAAAATGTGACATCTTGCTGCATTCATATTTGCTTTTTCTCTCCCTGCCACATGTCCAGGTGATGGTTGCCGAGGCTCTGGACATAAGCAGAGAGACGTACTTGGCCATCCTAATGGATCGTGCTTGTAACGGGCCGGTCATGGTGGGAAGCCCCCAGGGAGGTATGGATATCGAAGAGGTGGCTGCCAGCAACCCAGAACTTATCTTTAAGGTATTTTATATTTAGTTTTTTACTCATCACTGAAATCTTTATTAATTAATGGAAAAACAATACTTACTGACAGCTTAAATGACCTAAGGTAGATTTCTAAAATAATTACTTGGGTAAATACTTTGATTGTTGTTGTTTAACACCTGACTTGGCAACGTCCTGAACAGAAACGCACACAGTGATTCTGTTTGTTTTATGTTACTATTATTTGGATTTAATTGAGAGTTCTTGGCAAGTCATTGTCAGCAGATGTACACTTTAAGCACCACATATGCTTACATCTCGTCACTATGTAATCAGGTAATTTGCAAGCCTATATATCAGTGTATTTTAAATGCCTCAGCTGAGATCCACATATTGCTGATGGGACTCACTTCAATTTTCCACTTTCTGTGTTTCAGACTTGAGCACAAATTCTTTCTTTTCATATCTGTTTATCACATAATTGTCAACAATTACACAGAGAAAAACAGGGTTTTGTAGTATTTTGCTTATTTATTTAAAGCAAACAGTGAAATAGCCCATTGAGATGATTATTCACTTGAAATTCATTACAAGCTTGGCATGCTTTTAGTTAGTTTCTCCGTTTTTTTTTTGTTTTGTTTTGTTTTGTTTTTTTCAATCTTCTTGGCTGAAGCACCGGAGCCAAACCAAGCTGGAAGGAAAGTATTATTTTACTGCCATTTTTAATCATTTCAGAGATGCACTACTTGAGTTTACGTCTAAACTTGAGCTGGATCATTGATTCTCTTTCATTCAGTTTTTCAAAAGGCATTTCTGTTGTTTTGTTTTTTTTTAGCCTCATGCTATTGATTGAAGCCTCATTAAAATGTAAACTTTGCCCCAGCCCTGAAATCTGAGCAAATCTGAGTCTTTAGTTGTTTTCTTTTCTGTTTCAAAATCTTAATTTGTGAAATCCTGTGCCAACAGGTGACCCTTAGTGGAGCTTTTCCTGTAACATAAATAAACCATTGGTCTCATTGACTTGTTGGGAGCGTGCAGGAAAAGTTTTTTAGTGTTTTTAAAATTTGTAAATATTTGAATAAGATCAAATCATTGCCTTGACTAAAATGACTTCCTTTAGTTCTGTATATAACTCTTTCAACCTCAATCTTTTCTTTCAATTGGCTTTAAGCCAAGTTGTAGAAAAAAAATCCACTTTTACTTTATGATTGAAAATTGTTTTAGTGACTTCACTTATAAAATCACACTCCCAATGACTTTGAAAGTAGTGTGTACAACTCTAACATGAGCAATTTGAGTTTGACATTGATGCCTGTAGGGTAGCACCAACAGCAGTGTATTGTTAAGAGATGTGATTTGTTTCACTTTTACTTGAGGGTAGCTACGTTAGGCACAAACACAGATTCATTTCTTGAACAGTTAACACATCTGCAGGGTATTCTTGCTCCAACAGCAAAACAATTTCACAGAAAACTAACTATACAACTGTGGCCGATACCACTGCTAATCAGTGCTCAGTTCACTGATGCTAGTGTTGTTTGCTTTGGGCATCCTCATTTCAATTTAACTAGAAACCTACTGGTGCAGCATGTTATTGTTTTCTTACAGTGACTCATAAATTAAGAAGAGTTTGTTTTTTTTTATCTCACAACACAACTCAAGAGGCAGTGAGATTTAGAGTTGAATCCATTAAAATTGTTCACAAACATCAGACTAAAACTGGACTAAATGTTTTTTAAAGTAAAGGTTTTGTAAATGTCTAATTAGTGCTGGGTGGTATGACCCAACTTTTGTATCCCGGTATTTTCAACAATTATATCGGTACCATGGTATTTGACTGTAATTTGCTTTTCAACACAGTTTAGCTGATAATAAAATGTACAAACGCTGATTATTGATTGTCAAACCACCGTCAGCTGAAGTTACTCTATCGGTACGGTCGTGAAGAATGGTTTAGAAAAGATCATCGTTGGGTCTGTTGTTTTATGTTAGTTAATAAAGCTCAATAGGACGACTCCAGTCAACTAAACACCAGTACAAAACTACATCCCCCAGGCTTTTCACAATAGAAGTACATCGAGTCTCCATGCATTAACACTGTACGTGAAATCGATCCATGCATGTCACTGAAGAGTTGTTTATTACATTCAGGGATGGCGAAAACAAGACAGATATTTTTAAACGTCAGTCAATATAATGGGAATCGCCACCCGTTGCCAGTTACTCCAACAAGCTGCTCCAACAATAGCATTAGCTTGCTAACGTGCATAGTGGTGCTGCGAGGAAAAGTGTCCCCCTGGAAACATTTTTCCTGTCTCCTGCAAATAAACGTTCCAATCATGTTCAGGTTATTTAAACCAGTATGTCCGGTATTCAGAAAATTCATAGCATAACAAAAATAAAACCTGGTTTTCGGTAGGAACCGGTATACCATCCATCACTATGTCTAATCATGAACATAAAATAGATGTCTGCATTTTGATTGGCGAGAAAAAAATTGGGCAAACACAAGAATATCCATAGTACTTCTCTTTTTCCACCGAGTGCTGGCAGCCTCTACAGTGCTGGTTGATCATGTACCGTGACCGAGCTATCTGATTGGCTAAGTCACAATTATTATTAACTCCTCCTGAGCTCGGCTAAATCGGATTTCTTTATCAAGTGATGCACAATGTGTTTAATATTTAAGTCAATAATGGACGACATTTAATGAACTAGTAGCTCAGATATTGCCCAGGGACCAACAATTAATGGTCACTGTTGGGGATGCATTAAAAAAAAATAGGCTAGGGTAGAGCTTAGTTTAATGACAAGTGCAGTTTTTGCAAAAGTTTTTAATGTACAAAATAAAATGCAAAACTCTTGAAACACTCAATGTATGTTGGTATTTGACATGATTGTTTGTAAACTACAGATACAAACATAGTGAATCAGATTTGTAACAAACGATAGAAGAGCTGAAAGAGTCTGAAAACCTTTTATTAAGCACAATGTTCTTCAATTTTTCTCTTTTGAAAAATACATTATGCCTATAAGGTAGGAGCCCTCAAAGTGTCAATCATCGTCACACAAATCATCTGATAAAGAAAGCCTCCAGATAGATTAAAACTTAAATACACACCAGGGTGATGAGAAGTACTTTAAAGGTGATAAGAAGCACTTTCCATGACAGCAACTGTTTTAAAACCCTTCATCAATGAGCCCCTAAATCCTGAAAGTTTTAGATACGAGGTAGTAAATCCCTTATTCTAGTCCCAACATTTCCTTTTCTCTGTGTCTGACAGCTTGTCACTACTTATGATCCAGTTTAATACAAAGAATCGTTTGTTTTTGTCATGTTGTAGTCCAGCATTTGAGCTTTCCTTTCTTTCTCGCCTCCCTCGCCCATTTGTCATCCTTTCCTTTTTTTTTTTTTCATTTCCTTTTACTTTTCTTCCAGGAAGTCATAGATATATTTGAAGGTGTGCGAGACGACCAGGCACTTCGTATGGCAGCTAATTTGGGTTTCAAAGGACCTCTGCAAAGACAGGTAATGGGTGCGCTGAAGGCTTTAAAGTTACAATGAGAGGGGGGAGACAGAGAGAGATCTGCAATTCATACACACACACACAGAAGCAAGTGCATTTACAAAGCCACCATACTTTGGCTATTATTAGTTTTCCAGAGGCAAATTGTGAAGTGTCATTACACAGGGCTCACCTGCCAGGTGGTCCATTGTTGTAGCTGGCAGTGATGCATGGCACTGCGCCAGGCTCAGGACCTGACATCACTAATGATACTATTATTTGATAGAATATGCTGCACAGTGATTTTGTGATCAATGCATTATGTGATCTTGCAGTAAGCATCAAAATTCCCTTGACTAAAGAAAAAAAGGTACAGACTTTTTAACCATTGAAACAACCTTTTTTTTTTTTTTTTTTTTTTTTTTGCTTTTTACCTTGAGTTTTGAAAACCACGTTCAAGCATCATTTGTTCATAAAATGAGGCAGGGGAACCACAGCACAGAAGCACCCCAGGTTTCACAGTCCAAATGGGTCTGTGTGCTTGGATGAGTCGATTTCAAAGCCTCTTTTGTCTCTTGGCGTCAGATCACTAATTTGTTTTCTTTTCCTCAGGCAGCGTGGCATGAGAAATCAGATTAAATCCAAATTGTAACACACGGAAAAAAAAAAAAATGTAGAAATCAGAGAAAATAAATCTGCCTCTGTGAAGCAAACTTGAGTTGAAGACTTGTTCGCTTTGGTTGCGTTCCATTATTTGTGATCTTTTGATGTGCAGGATGTTGAAAGGGCATTGATTTGAAACAGGCAAAGGTAGAAATGGAAAAGGATCGCAGTGTTGTCGGTGTGCTTTTCCCTGGTTGCTGTGAGTCGGCTTCCAGACTGTTCAATTCAGACCAAAACCCTGCCTTTTTTGTTGCAAATAGGCTGTTTGATTACAGGAGAAATTGTATGCGTGTGTGTGCCAATACACCGTTTTTGAATTAACCTAAAAAAGATGGTGAGTTTTATGGAAAGTGTATGAGCATAAAACTGAGTTTTGATGTGATGTCGAATTGCTTTTTGCTCCTAAAAACTGTTGAGGAATTTCAAATGTGAATTTAAATTTCTAAAATTCTGCTTGCAATAACATTTATTTTTCAAGTTCTCAGGCATATTTCAGTTTAAGATAATAAAAAAAGAACAAAACACACAACATTAGACAAGTGTTAGATGTAATCTTATATAGGGTATTATTTGATCAACATGCTGGAGGCTAAATTTTCCCCGGATCTACACATTAATGCAAAACCAGCTCAGACAGCCTGATGCTGACTGTGATTTGCCGTGTTTTATGCAGCTTGTGAAGCAAAGCTGTGTGGCCTTGGTGGGGCCGAGTGCTCAGAGTCAAACCCTCCGGTAATTACTGTCGTCTGTGGACTTTGCAGGCAGCAGATCAGATTAAGAGGCTGTATGATCTGTTCCTGAAAGTCGACGCCACTCAAGTCGAAGTCAATCCTTTCGGAGAAACTCCTGAAGGACAAGGTACTGTGTTTTATAGAAAATGCTGTCCGTGTGTGTATGTGTGTGTGCATGTTTACTGGTGACTATCTTGTTTGTTATACTTTTAAATATTGTAACATTTTATTCTGCTTTGTTTGAAGAAAATAACATCTTTTAAATACTAACTGTGAGTTGCAGACACTGTCTGTTCATGTCTGAATCTGCTCAGGAGCGTGAAGTGTACTATAATTGCAGCACAGTGACATCAGCTTCTTGTCGGCATGACTTTATCTGGATCAAAGTGTAAATGGCTTCAATGAGCAGAGCTTTTTATATTCACAGCCTGTTGATGTTTTCAATGTTTCGGTTTTGATGATGATTTTTGAAACTTTCATCCACGAAAAAAACAACAAGGTGGAGTCAGGTCCTCTGGACGGGTGGTGGTTCGTTGAAATGTTTCGTTTCTACTCAAAGACACTTCAGTCTGGGTTTTCTTGTCAGCTTTCAGGCAAACCCAGATGGAATAACCACAGTTATGTGTGTGATTTCTGTCTGCTCTGTGGTACAGAGTCCTGATGAGGCAAACCACATCAGCTTCCAACTGTCCTCCATCCAAGACTGTGATGTTTTTTACATCTTCTCGTGTGGATTTACATATTTATCCACAGAGGTGATGTGAAATATTGAACTTGGGATTTATTTTAACCCAGGTGTCATCCGCATACCTGCACCAATAGCTTGGTGGTGTATAATATGCGATGCGTCTTCAACTACAGAACAGAGTCCAGGTGCTTTGTCTTTTTTCTTTCAATTTTCCATGTCCTGGATGACTGATAATCCACAGAAAAATATGATCGTAACATCGAGCGGTCACGGGCCGTAGCGATGCTAAAGTTGCTCAATCGGTCCTTTAGTTTAAACACGATGCTACGTCCCAAAAATAAAATGCTACACCGGAGCAGTCGGTAAACAAGCATGTCAGATTGCTCTGATTGCACAACAACATCACAATCAGCATGCTAATGTGTAGCATCCATGTTTTCTTCTGTACACACCTTTCTAAACGTGACTTCCTGTCTTTTTCGGCACACGTGGGTCGCTTCAGTGCTGGAATCCTGTGTTGTTAGCAGCCCCTCCCCTTCATGCTGAGTCTGACTGCATCGCAGAAGCAGTTTGCGAGAGGCGAGATAGGAAAAGAGAGCTCTTTTTTTTTTTCAACAATGCAGCATGCACCGTGTCTGCGCTCGTCATGCCACTATACCCTTAACGATACCTTTAAGGCTGGAGCTTGTCGATCAGGTCAAAATTAATTACCTGGAAACGGTGATGAAAAAACGGCCGCGTTTCGGTATCATAACTACTGCTTAGAGTGGTGTCAGATTTTAATTTTACACAGACCACCACATCCACCGCCTCATCAACAGTGATGTGATTAATTAAAGATATTTTTTATATATGATGTTAGCAGCTAGCTTCTTTTGTCGAACAAATCTAAATTCATGAAAATATTAAGCTTTTAAAAAGTTTGTCAGGTGCCTGCATCAGAAAATGTCTAATTCTTGTCCTTATAGCCCTGTTTAAAACTCAGTCATTGTTATGTTTAACATTTAATCAGTGTTAGCAAGTAATAAAAGGGCAGTCCTCATGAATCCTCTGGTTGAAAATCTTCCTTCTTCCTAATGGATAGACCGTTTAAAAGGATCAAAGAGAGATTGTAGCAAATTAAAAGACTAAGAAGTCCGTAATAGCCTATTACTTTTTTCAATATACAGAAATTAACTTTGGCTAATTAGAAATTTGATACATTTACTGAAAATTTAGAATTAATGTAATTATCTTAATTTGTTCTGTCTCAAGCAAAATTAAGGGTGTGGTCCTTTTATTGGTAATTTTAATAATCTAAACTTATTTGAGCATTAATTAATATGTGTCTGCTGATAAGGCACCTCATTTTAATTTTTTTAATGTTTTATATATAGATGACAAAGTTATGCTAACTGCGACTCAGTCTTTGCTTTTAATTTAAAAATAATTTAAAGCTTGAGTGCAGTTCTCAGCCCATTGATTTACGGTGACAAACTTGTAGATATAAGCTGTAGTAAAAAGAGCTAATAAGTTGTACATGTGTGTATTTAAAGAACCGGCCCAGAGTCTGCTGCTGCTGTAGGAACAGCTGCTGCAGTGCACTTCTTCTCTCATTAGTGGTAGTGTGGGTGCCAGGCTACACAACCCCTGGCTCAGCTTTCCGCTGTGGTGCAAATCTCTCCATGTGTGAAACAAGCCTCCGCCGTGTCAGTAACAATTTTTACCGTTGTCCTTTATTTTTCTTCAGACATTTCCTCTGACATTTAACTTAGCAGAACCATGCGTTACAGCACACTAAGCTGAAGCTAGTTCTGACATCCTACATTTCTTTGCTCTCCTTCAGCTGACCAGTTGAGTTGAAAAGTTTTCTAAAAGGTTTTAACGACGATTGTTGACGTCTGCAAGCCCGATCCACAGGAATAAAACAATCTAGAGCAGTCCTTATGTTCCATACGCTGACAAATTTTCCCAAATCCTATGGCATGAATTAGAATAGATCCAGTGCTTGTGTTTTTTTTAAAAGATGTGTGGTTATTTTTGAAGTGACGTTCTGTTGAAGAGAATAGTCTGATCTCTACATTATTTTACAGTCGAAGACAAAAAAAGTGTTCTGTGACTTAATTTAAAACTCGTGTTTATATCATGCTTTTCTACTTTTTCTTGATGACTCAAAGTGATTTTAGACTACAAGTTAAAACTGATTTATTCATTTAGAACACTTCTTAGCTCAGAGGTGTTAAACTCATTTTCACAGGGGGCCACATAAGCATCATGATGGCCCTCAATGGGCCAGTTATAATTAACTTTGACGTTTTGTGTTTAACTTTGACGGAACAGCAAATGTCACGTTGTTCATCTCTTTGCTATGGCTGAACACTGCTAACAAAGAACTCTACATGGTATTTTGTGCAAAGAAACAGTGTTTTAACATGTCGTCTTAAAAACACTGAAAGTACTACATGTGCAATGTGAAATAAATAATACAGAAATACTGGTCAAAGTGAAAGTAAGTGAGTTTTACTCACTGTTGAGTTGTGTTGTGGTGGGCCGGACCCGCAGGCCTTGAGTTTGAAACAAGTGTCCTAACCTATACATACATAGTCTAGTCATTTTTGAAACAATGTTCTATCAGTGAGTTTTGAGTAGTTAGTACGTTATCAGCCAGGACAGCAGAGGTCTTTGTGGAGGTGGAAAGTTCATCTCTGTCATATTTTTTCTTTGCTGTTTTTTTTAAGGTGATATGTTTTAAATTAACTAAAACCAATTTTGTTATTAAGAAATTTCTCTTCACTTTACCATAAATCAAAAAAATATTTTAATATTAGGGTTTATGTGCTGACTTGACTCAAAAAATAAGACCTTTGATAATAATAATAAAAAAGTAGTAATTTCTTGGTGTGAATCAGGTATAGACACAAGAAAGCAGTGTATGGACAAATGCTTGTTTCCTGGCTCTAATAACTATTTCTTTTTCGAAAATAAGCAAATTAATAAAAATCACAGAAGCCACAAGGTAATTTTTAAATTTTACTGTACACAAAGGAATAATTTAGAAACAGTGATGCCCACTTTAGTTGTGCGACACTAACTACTTTCAGGTCAGGTGCAATTTGTAGACACGTTTAGATCTACTGCTCATCATTGTCATGCTTTAAAGTTATGTGAAATAGCTCCTCTGTAATGACTGACAGATTAAGAGATCTATAAATTAGCCTTAAGCTTTCTCAACAAGCAACAACTTATGTTGCAGCACATCAACATCAATCCTGTGCATGCTGATGCGGCCTCTCCCAGTGTGTGTTTAGAAACATGTTTCTGGATTAGTGCTTGCTTCTCAACTGTCTTTCAAGGGAGTATTTGTAGTTTAGTATTTAAAAAAGTATAGTCAAATCTTTAGTTTAGCTAATTAACATTTACACAGAGCCCAGTAAAGCGTCTTGTTGTAGTTTGGATCACTACAAAAGTCAGCATCATATGTGAATAAAACTAAAACATGATACAAGTTAACCTTTAAAGCACTCATCATTCAGACGACTATCTTTCATTGTCACGGAAGATTACTCCATCTCTTGTAGCGTGTTGCTGAACTCCTGCTGAACCTTTTGTTGTTTTAAAGAATGAAATAAAGAAAAGAAGTATTTTTTTTTTTGTTTGTTTGTGATGCTGCATAGTTATTGACTGTGTGTCCTGCTGAGGCGGATTACACGCCAAAGATGCCTTGCTGCTTTAATGTCATTTAGGCTCCTCAAATACAGATTCCTGTTCAAAGTGCGCTTTATCAAACATTGACAAGCTGTGTTTATTTTATGATTTCCCATGAATATTTATGAGAAAAATGATTTCTTACTAAATCTGGATTTATAGTGAAAAGTATGTGTGGGTTTTTTGTTGTTTGCTTGTTTTTCTTTTTACTAACAGCAGGGTTGTGATTTGGAAAAGCTTTGTAAGCAAGATTCACATGAATCTCAGCTCAGTGTATGGCTCAATTTGTTCACAAGTCGCCTGGGAACACCGCTATTTTCCAGTAGGCATTCAACAAATATGTATCAAAGCATAGATTTTCAAGTATTTTTTTTTCTTTTTGTTCCTTGTTTGGTAATATCTGAATTCATTTTGTAGATAGACTGCAATAATAGATATTTCAAAACAAAAACAAAGCAAGCTGTGTTGTGGGGAAACCTACTTTACCTGAAGGAGACATTATGTCTACTTCACTGTCCCAGGAGAGACTGCCTGCTGCATGTTCTGTGTGTCTGTGTTTTATTTACATCTCTGTTTGTCTTCATGCATATTTCCCCCTTTTCTTACTCCACATAACTTAAAATTTTCTTGTGCTATTTATTAGGGTGTTTTTAAGCCATAATATTTTACAAAGAAGTTTTCAGTCTCTAAACTGACTTATTTGTGTAAAATAAATTATTCTGTGCAACATAAGCTGCTCATAAACAGGATAAAAGTGTATTACCACCCTAATATCTGCTAAGTACAGAATTATCTAGTACAAGTATTTAGTTTGCAGTCCTCCGTTTAGTAGCAGCAATTTTACTGGGTTGTTGTAAACCAGTGACTTGAAAAGATCTGACTTTATTTTCATCTATGAAACTACATAAATTCATTTTAAAATATTTAGTCATAAAATAAATACAAACAAAAAGGTTGACATGAAATTAATTGTTGAGTTTTGAGTTAAATGCGTGTTGCTTATAACGTTAGCTTCAAAGGTTCAAAGCTTCAGAAACTCCCAAATAAGATATTATGAATAAGTTATAGACAATATCTTACCTGTTGTAGATAAATGGCTTAAGTTAAGAGAGAGTTAAATTTTAAGTCAATATGGGCAAGAATAAAGTGGATTGCTGCTCTCTTAACACACATTTATATTTTTATATAGCTTAAAATTTTTAATATCCTTGACAGTTTTGTGTTACATATTGGTTTTCATAGAATACTATAATTATTTGTAAGTACAATAATATGACAGTAGCAGCTAGTTGTAGCACTTCCAATGCCACCTGAGACACTTTTGTTAAGATTATACTTGACCTGGAAAAATGTTATACAAAAATAAAGGTTTTTAAAGGTGTAAAGGTTTATAAAAATGCTCATAAGTTATTTGAAAGCAGCAGTAATTCACTTTGATAAGGCCTTTATTGTCATTGTACTGAGCACAATGAAATTACAGTTCAGAACACCCATTCAGAGAAGACAAAAACATGACAAAACATAGGAGAACAGGTGCCCTGGGTCATTCAGCCACAGACCCCTGTAACAAGTGTTATCTTCATGAAGACATCATGAGGAGGCGCTACCCTTAAAAAGAAAAACTAAAAACCACACAAGGAAAGATGAGGAGAAAAAAAAACAAACAAAAACATCATGTTATGTCAGCATGTTCATGATCCTGTCCAGACCAGCTGATCTATCAAGTCAGAATCAAACTAATTTTCCAACAAATAATATCTTATTCTTCATAACTAATCCATAGAATTCCACTTTAAAATATCTATATTAATTTTGCTCTTTTGTTTTTGTTTCTAACAAACTTCACTTCTTGTATACATGTATATTTTATTTCCTTTAATGTTTTTCCGATTAAACTTGCAGATTCTCCTAAATGTGAAATGTTCAGTCTTTAAAATATTGTCTATTAGTATAAAATAAACTATGCATATAGTTTGATCCTAACATTTTAATAGTGTCTCAGACACATATTAGTGAGTCAACCTTTAAAATAATTAAGACCTGTGGGCAAGAAGGGGCATCCTTAAGTTCATTATAAGAGGTTTTCTAGTTGCTAATGAGCTCTCGTGTTAAGTCCTGACTCCTCTTTCTCCTTGATTCACTTCTGCCTGCCATCTCTCTATTTCTCTCTTGTGCTCTTTATGTTGCTGACTTTACTGCCGCCTCACCTTCTGCCCATATATATATATTTTTTATCCTAGTGGTTTGCTTTGATGCCAAGATCAACTTTGATGACAATGCCGAGTTCCGTCAGAAAGCTGTGTTTGCCATGGACGACATGTCTGAGAGTGACCCCACAGAAACGGAGGCAGCCAAGTGGGACCTCAAATATATTGGAATGGATGGAAACATCGCCTGCTTCGGTATGGATACAAAACCCTGTAACAAAACCCTCTCACCTGAACGCACATACACCACCAAATAAATGAGTTCTCCACCTTAAGCAGACACCTCCTGGCATAGGGCTTTAATGTCCCCCTTAAATCACATAAGTAAAAGCTCTGACACAGATAAAACTTAGACAAACTAAAGGTAGCCTGGGTTCTCCTCCAGTCAACATAACAAGCTGCTTTCTGAAGACTCCAGAACGAATGCTGCCATAACCAATGCATTCTAATTAGCTATAATCCGCCCAGAAAGTCTCTAGTGAGCCAGATTGTTAGCATTCTCATTAAAGGGCTCCTCTCTTGTCATAAATCAAAGCTTTTACAGCGTGCAGCAGCACTAACAGGTGCTCTGGCTCCTTACCCCATAGCCTCATAAACACATTAGATGTCTGTTAGCACGACTCCCCCTTCGAGCACACGCTCGCACCCCATCCTGCATCCGCAGCTCCCACTCTCTTAAAATAACATCAGCTTTTAAGACCCCGCAGTTTCTTTGAGAGCTTTGTAAGCCACCAAAGTGACAGCTGTTAAAGCAAATTTCCCTTTTATTGAGACCTCAGTCGGGGAGCTTGCCAGGACACAAATTCAGCTTGGCTAAACCAAATGAGGTAAGACATACAACCCAGCAGGGTACTGATACTGTCAGAGGGCTAAATGATGAGACAGTCCACTAAAAAAAGCTGAATCTTGTTTAATTAAAACTTCTTTCTCTGAAGATGAAGAACACGTTGTGAACAAGTTTCTCTGTTCCTTAACATTAATTTAATGTTTGAAGACTTTCAATCAAAATAAGTTTGACAATTTGTTCTTTTTATACAATAGAGCTGTTTTATTTAACCAATATTTGCTGACAAAACCAAGTTTTGTCGTATTCAATAAAGAAAATGTAGACTCACTGTAAATTAAAAAGGCGTTGAACTCATGTTTATGTATTTTTGTTTGTCAAATTTATTAAAAAAGAGCATAACTATACAAAAAATATTTTTTGACAACACCTTATGTTTAAAAACATTTTTATTTGTGACATGAACGTAGCAGAATGGATTTTATTTGTTATTTCTCTTTTTAAAACAGTGAATGGAGCTGGTTTGGCCATGGCAACATGTGATATCATTGACCTGCATGGGGGAAAACCAGCTAATTTCCTGGATCTTGGGGGCGGAGTCAAAGAGCGACAGGTCTACGAGGCTTTTAAGCTGCTCACTGCCGACCCAAAGGTAGGAGCTACAAAAACAAGCACTGTTAGCGTACTAGTGCTGGGCGGTACATCGTTTTGTACCGAAAACCGTTTTTTATTTTTGTTATGATATGAATTTCGGACATACTGGTTTAAATAGCCTGAACACGTTCGTCGCGGCAGCCAGTGAATTGTTTCCCGGGGGACACTTTTCCTTGCAGCACCGCTACGTCTATTAGTATGCTAACGTTATGTCGGAGCAGCTTGTTGAGTAACTGGCGGTGGGTGGTGTTTCAGCTGCTTATATTGACTAAATACATCCCGTTTTC
>JAUBOC010000138.1:20204258-20225747 GCA_032275365.1 Anablepsoides cearensis | reverse complement strand
ACACACACACACACACAATAAAAATGTGGTATTGAAAGTGATTATATATTCTTAAAATGTATTCTCTTTTGTCAGTGTTGCACTTATTTATTATGAAAAGATTATTTCATGGTAAGTTTTTTAAACACAGTGTTAAACAGCTGAATGCTTTACACCTTTCCAGATGAATGCATAAAGCCTGCTAACTTTAACACCACAGCAGGAAATACCTTGCTCCGGTCAAATATCCACTCTTTGATCGATTTGGCCTTTTGAATTAAAGCCAGTAGAGTGTGACGGAAAATGAATATGATGGATAAAAAAAGAAATGCAATCAACAGGAGGGAGAACTTCACTCATTGCTCATCCCCCATATGGAACCATCATGATCATTATTTTTATAATACCCTTTAAAAACAGATTGAATGTTTGCAGAGTTAAAATCAAAGAGAGAGAGAGAGAGAAGAAATCCTACATGGACAAGAGAACCTACTCTCCTGTTCTTCTTTCTCATTTTGTCCTGGACTGTTTCCCCAGATCCAGATGGGGGGTGGGGGGGTAAGCCCGCTGTCTGTCCCTCCTGCTGTTGTGTGTGGAAATAGCAACGTGAAGCTCCTCCCTAACTGTGGGGAAAAAAGTTGACTAGAGTTGACATTAAAAAGGGTTGGAAGGTCTATTAGCATTTCAACGAGGGGAGCTGAGAAACCTGCTTTCATCTGTGGAGGAAATGTTAATCATTTCATAATTTGAGCAAGCTGCTCATTTGCATTTATTTTCTCCCTTTTTTTTCTGATTATTATTTTGTATTTAAAAATGATCGCTCCCAGTCCCAAAAAATATCAGTACAGACTAATGATTAAATCACATCCAAAGTTAAATGAATGTGACTAAATTAAAACGAAAATTCAAGAATCACTTCTTTTCACCACAAATGTCAAATCACAAATTCACATGATCTGCAAATGTCTCTAATTCTTAGTACTGTAAACATAAAAATACATAAAATGCATATAATATAACTTAAATAGGGCACATTTTAAAAATGTTTTCCTTAAAATGCATGTTGAGAATACATAAAAAGCATTACAGTGAAGCCTCGCAAAGTTGTGTTTCACAGTGCGGATTCAGTATTTCACCAGTTTTCTTATGGAACGTAACTACCAATACTTTGTGGTGTGATATTGCAGAACCGGAAATACAGTACAGTAAGGGTCGTTAGTTTTTTTTCTTGTTTTTTTTTTGTGAGTTCTCAAGCTAAACTTGAAAGAACAATATATTTTACTAACTTTGTAACAAAAACATTAACATAAATTCAGTTCCATAAAAAATAGTAATTACAGTACATACCATACAGTACATGACGCATGCCCTGTATACATATACAGGGCATGCGATAACAGTGATAACAGTATCGTGTGGCATGTAGCTGCTAACTGTTTAGCTCTCATGTGTTTTGTTTGGTTCTTCCTGCATGAAGATTACACCTCAAACGAACTGTAGCCCTTTCCTGGACCGCATCCAATATTAGCATTTTTTCACGATTCGCGGGTTCTCTAAGAACGTAACCCTCACAGAAAACGGGGCTTCACTGTAAATGCATTACTACTGTTATATGTACATGAATATGAACATTTTATTACAGACCACAGTGAATTCTTCATGAAAACATCATTTTATGTCAAAATGGTGTCTTTTCAATAGTGAAGTTACCAGAAAACCAGGCTGCAAACATCCCACTGTAATGATGTCATACATGTACTCTTGAAAACAGGTACTTCAGTGTCCGTCTTCTCTTTCAGTCTCAGTCTCTCTTCTGTTTTTTTGTCTTCCTCTCTTCGTCTTTCCCACTCCCTGCTTCTCACAATCTACTTTGATGTCTCAGGCTCATTCTGCTGAAAGGAGTGTACAGCTGAAACTGAATAACACATGGAAAAGAAAAAGCCTGCCTTTTCTTTGCTCACTTTTCCAGTATCTACGCTAAAAGCATTAATTTCCTTAAAAATTAGTATTTTTCTAAAAGAAAAATGGAGAAAAAAAAAACAGATACAATGAGCATACTTTGGATGAGAAGGTAAAAACAGAGGTAAAAAAATCCAAATAAAATGAATATTAGGGAAATGTGAGGGGGAGACTTCACACTGTATTTGTGTTTTTTAAATATGAGAAGTTTTATGGCACTCAACTGAGTCTGCTAGACCATTCAGCTTTGTTTGAATTTAAGCCCCCCAGCTTTTTAAGCGGGGACATATTTATTTTTTCATGCTGAAATAAATAGCTGCACTTTCTTCATATCCACACATAAAACAGTTTGTTGACAGAATGGCTGAATTTATTGAGGGTTTTGTTTAGATCACCTGTAGGCACAAAGCAGGAGCAGGCATCTACACCAACAACCAAATAAGCTTGTTATTGCCTTGTGCCTGCGCCATAGTGGAAGTGGCAGATGGATGTTTTGTTCAAGCTGACATTTATTTTGTTCTCAAAGCTTAAGGCTGTTTTTATTTTCCAGTTTTTTTTGTTTTGTTTTTTATGGGCTTGGGTAAATGATGGAATTTCTCAAAAATGTATTGTTTGACTCCATATCAAACAACTGTCATAGTAGCTGATTTTTTTGTATTTTTTTTTCCTGAATGTGTAATAATTCCACTAATACAAAACTCTAATTTTGGTCTGCCGTAGCTTTGGTTGCATCAGGAAGAGTAAAACCATTGGCAATTTGTTGTGCAAGTTTGCTCACTGTGGCGACTGAAGGGAGAGAGTGTAGCCAAAAGAAAAACAAACATAATTCTAATTAAACTGAAGGTTCAGTTGTCAGTTTTAATGCTATTTGTCATAAGAAATTACTGTGTTTAGTCCCTGTCCACACTAACAGAGACTAGTGTTACAACTCATATTCACATGCAGTATTGCTGAAGAAAAAAACTGAGATGCTTAAAAATTCCACAGTAAACACTTCCAACACTTTGAATCTGATCTACTAAGATCCCAAATAATGAGCGCTAAATTGTGTGTGTAAACTAAAAATTGCATTTGCTATTAGCCGGCATGTTGCAGGTGAACTAGGTTTGATAAATCACATTGTGAAGCTAAATGGTTATAGTAGCACATCCTCCTCCCAGTATTTTGCACATTCTTATAAACATATATTATGTGTATTCAGGAAGGCAAACACGTTAATTGGATCGCACCTGCTGTTTTGCTCATTTGACAGTTGCAATCCTCAGTGCACACAGTTAGCAAATCGGCTTTGCATGCACCTTCAAGATATCACGTGTTTTTATACACAAAAACCTTTTGTAGATCAGGCTCTTTGTGTTTTTGTGTGTGATTGATGAACAAAAGTAATGTCCTTTATAATTTACTGTAGATAAACCTATTCTTGCTTTGTTTAGCATGCACTAAAAACCATAACAGTTGTGTTATTTTTACAGACATTTCTAGCTAGTTTGATATTTGTCCTAACCCTGAGGTGGTAAAAGGATTAACTAAGAAGATATGGAGAGGGAAAGGCTGCAATTGTTTTAAGAAAAATATTCTCCCACACTGAAAAGGTTTTTTTATTATTGTATGTCATCAGTCTTGCCTTTACTGCCACCTGCTGACCTAATGTGAATATTTCAGCATTTTTGTTGAAATCTCTGCTTCTCTGAATGGAAAAATAGAAATTCAAACCAAGAAAAATCCAAAAAGCTATATAAAGCATTAGTAGTGCAGTCAAGACCTTCACATAACTGTGACAGTTTAATCAAACAAATATTAGCAGCAGCCTGGGAAATTTAAAGCAGATTTCCAAGTTTGTTATTTTTCAATTTTGTTGTTGTTTACAAATATTAAAAGATATTCATTATTTTGTAGGAAGCAAACTTATTTTTTACCCATTTAAAATATTCAGTGTATGGGTGCTGCAAATGTTCAGAGTCCCACTCACTTCCCCTGCAGACATGAAAGCCAGTGAGCCAGTCTATGCTACCAGGAATCAGCACGGCCAACCCTCCCTCGCCTGCTGCCCGGCATACATCGCACCTGACCTTGATGGTCCTTCCAACAGGTAGTAGGTCCACATGGAGGTTGCCAAGGCTCGTCCACCAGACGCTCGCTGGTGGAGTCCCCCTTCCCCAGGCCTGGCTCCAGGGGGATGCCCCAGTTCCCCTTTTTCTAGGCGTGGTTTCCTGATGTGGTTTCTGGTCTACTTCATCAAGGGTTTTGAATTGCTCTTAATCTTACTCCTCCTCCAAGGCCTGTTTACCATGGGAGACCTTACCAAGGGTTAATGACCCAGACAACATAGGTGTACTCAAACCCCTCTACCACGCGGCGATGAGGGTGGCAATTCTGCTGAGGGCATCTGATTAGGATGCATCCTGGACACCTCCCTTTAGGTGTTCTTGGCACGTCCTACTGGTAGGAGACCTCGGAGAAGGCCCAGGAATCACTGGAGGGATTATGTACCCTCTCTGGCCTGGGAATGCCTCGGGTCCCGCAGGATGAGTTGGAAAATGTTTCTGGGAAAAGTCTGGGTTCGCTCCTGGATGTGTTACCTCTGAACCGACTGTGGGTTAGTGGCAGAAGATGGAAATTAATGACGAAAAAATATAAATAAAAGTCTATTTATTGTTTTTTTTATTATTAACCGAGTTGCACATTTAATTCCTATTTTTCTTGAACATTAACAACTAAGACTAACCCATTGCTGCAGCTTTAATCAATGTGTAATCAATTGTTACCTACAGACTAACAGCACACTGCAGATTTTTTTATGCTGCTGCATTATGCAAGATTAAGTAGGCATGCAAATTTAGGTGGCTCTGTTCTGAGGTGAAATAGACACAGACTGACACATTAGTGTTAGTGTAGCCAAGTGACCCACCTTCCAGGCAAACACAGAGGTATGTTCATATGAATTTGTTAATACTGTTACATAATCTTGCAGCGAACTGTTTTCTTTTTCCCAACAGCATTCATGTCAAATATCAGTTTGTAGGCTGAAGTTTGCCTGTGTGTGTGTGTTTGTGTAATTTCTAGTTTTTTCCTTAGTCTCTTCTGTATTTTCCCCTCTCTCTGTCTGCCGCAGCATTATCCCACAGTGCTCCATCCCCCAACTCCCTCAAAGAAAACAACATACAATTTTACTTCTTTCCAGCTCAGTGACTCTGCTTTAACTTACCTGTGGGCCTCTTTAACCACTTTCCTCCTTGCAGTGACACTCCTGAGCCCATCTCCCTCTCTACAGGGAATGAACCACTTTTACTATTTGGACTTTTATTTTCGAGTGTTTAATGATATTACGCATCACTTATTTTGGGGTTGGACATGCCTTTAGACATCTTATGGACAGTGTAACATCAAAATGGCCTCATTGGTCATATCACAGTTTTACCTTTTTTTTAAAAGAATGTCTTGCTGTGTCTCTCGACCTCTTCTCTCTGTGGCTCTCCTTTCTTCCCTGTAGCCTTTCATCTCACTAAATCCTGTTAAAGTCAATGCGAGGAGCCCTCCTTAGTTTTCTGCCTGCTAGTTAAATCCAGTCAGCTCAGGCACTGCCTTTCTCATCCCCATGTGGAGATGCCTGAATCCGCGTCTAATGTTTTTCAACATGTATAGTGTCACAGAAAGGCAAAGGCTCCGGTCCAAGCCAGGTGAGCCAGATAAATTTGTTATGTGAAGGTAAATCATTCTTCTTTCATAATAAAGTAGAGGAGCATTATGTTAAATGGTTTTCAAAACCACAAACGTGTTTGAAATCACTCACCTTTTTCTTCCACCACGAAAGGATTAGGTGCAAATGCATTCTCGCATAGTTGCATTAACACCGCACACGCATCTGTAAAAGCACCGAGACCACCTGGGACCCAACAACCTTTAATCACAAGAGTCACGTGTGATGTAGAAGTCCCATGTTGGGGTATTTTGGAGGGAATGAAATCACCTCTCCGGCTGGAGCCGAAGGCCTGTGGGAGATCCTGGTCTCTTGTGTAATAAATATGAACACTGCAAGGCGGCAAGAGAAGGAGTGAAAGTAGAAAGCAAAGTACCTTGATAATGGAGTTCATTTCTCGTGTGCAAAGTATTACACAAGTACTAAATAGGGGACCAGCTGCAAGGGGACACATACTTAGTCCGGCCAACACACTGGGGCTGCCATATTGAGGCCAAACTACAAGAGAAGTGAACATTGCTTTTGACAAGCAGACAGTTTGTGTGCTCCGAGGGAGCTGTGGCTCTAGTTGATGTATTTCTTTTTTTTCCCCCATTTCAATTATGTGCTGTGTTGGTCACTGTATTGGTTTGTCATTAATAGAGAAGGGCTATACCTTTTATATAATGTCTTTTTTCCCCTGCAGATTTGCTTACAGTGCAGTAAAACGGAATAGACAGATATGAGGCTGGAATTGTGTGCATTATTGTCTGCATGCTACATTTAAAATCAACCCCAGCTTATGTTTAGGCTAATCCTGTGACTCTGTGTTAGTGCTTGAAATGCATTCACCGTCCGCCTGATAAAATGCTGTTGGGCAGTTATTCTACCAAATGATTATATGTATAGTTTTTCTATTTATTTTATTTCACCATGAACAATAATTTGTATGCATTTACAGCTTTTCAAAACTTTCAGGTTACAGGTTAGAGTTTCATATATCGGACACATCTGCAGATTAAAGTAACATAGGTGAATTAGAGTTTAGTCTATTTACCTTTATTTAACCAGGCAATTCCCATTGAGATCACAGATCTCTTTTGCAAGGGAGGCCTGGCCAATAATGAGAAATCCCCTTTTTTTCAATGAAATACTTTTAATTCAGATCAGAGAAACAGCAATGGCCTTTTTTCTCAAAAAGCTACTATCTTTTATTTATTCATTTTTATACTGGCCACATTTTCTATCATTATGATTTGCAATACCTCAAATATTCAATGTTCCTGCCTTGTTCTGTTTTTCCTTGTGTCAGGAAACTCTATGTGTCCTCTGGGTTATATTGTGGGGTCTGTCATTAACACCACTGGATCCTTTGGGCCCTGGTTGTTGTGTTGTGAGGTCCATATGGACCAGGTTTGTTTATGTGCATCCAGTAAATGCACAACTACCTGTTCACAATGAGTCTGATGTGTCTACCATTCCACTTAAAAATAGTGACTTGCAACAGATGAACAGATATATTAGCTTATCTTCTGCATAATTGGCTAAAGGCTGGATTCATCTACTGTTTAAGACAAAAACTGAGAACAAGCAGGACTCTGTATTTAACTTGAGATTTTGCATCTTGAAGTAAACATCATATGAAGTTTACATCAGACATGTGCAGCCAAGCTTTTGTTTAAGTCAAAACTCTAACTTAACTTAAAAACAGTACTTTTTTTTCAGATGCTGTTAAGTTTTGTAAGGTTTATTGTTTTTTTATTTTTATTTCCCCCTCCTCACTTATATTGCAAAATTGGTATTTTGTCTATTTTGCAATACACTTGCAAAATGGACTAAATATTTCCTTTAGCTTGTGTGAAAAGATGATTTGGATTTTTGTTTATTTTGCAACTTTACCATCAGTAACCTAAAATTCATTACATCAAATGTTGATGCAACCCACAGTGCTGTGGATAGTCATTTCTAATGTTCCCAGCATTTTCAGTTGAACAATACAAAATACTAATTTTTTCTAGTCTGTGGGCATATAGGGGCAAAAGTGTCTCAGTGCTTAAATCAGTCATTGCCCACCAAAAGAGTAGGACGTTTGATTCCACCATCCAGTCACATGCTGAATTGTCCCTGGGCAACAAACTGAAGCTCTGATAGTCTCCGATGTGCCCCATTGATGTATAAATATCATGTAAAGCATTGATTAGATTCTACAGAATAATTTATTTAGAATGACTTTGCATAGATGTAGTCGACTGCTGTATACAATATATAATAACAGAAAAATAGGTACCATAAATAGAAGCAATTGCCTGGATCATCACTTTTTTAGTTGCATGTTTGGTTTTATTTCTTATTAATAGATCTATGCACCAGTCAGGGATGCTTAATGGAAACATTAACAGATGGATTTTCTTTTTTCAGGATTTTCTATTTTCAACTGGCCACCTTCTTAGGCTTTCATGTCAGTGAGTATTGGCCATGTTTCTGCTACAAAAGCAGGGAATGATGATCAGTTCTCAGTTAAATGTTCATTATGTCAAAACTTCCATCAACCTTTTCAAATGTCAAAATGCATATTAGAGGTGAGGGATTGATATACGGACAGCAACTCTCACCCACTTATCATGATTAATGGTCATAAATTTAGCCTTAATGTACCTTTTTCACCTCAGATGAAGGTTTTAGCCCATAAGTGAAGGACAAACAGTGTTTCCAAACTCCATACTTTCTGCTGAAGAAGAGGGGGGCAAATAGAGTGAGATGTACCATAGAGCTGATGACTTGTCAGCATGATTTGCCTCTTCAGGGAACTGAGGCCTTGTCCATCGTTTTCCCTGTTTGATCTGTGTTTGTGCAGCGCAGCGTGCTTTTAAAGGCTCGCATCATTTTCCACATCACCCATCAGGACATGACACATTTACTTAACCATCATGTTTGCATAAAGAGCAGGGGTTGTTAATGTATTCATCTCATCTCACCTCAGCACCTTGTCTTGGCACCACTTTGTCCCCTGTTTATGCTCACACAAGCTTACAGAGACACACACACACACACATGCACACCACAGACCTAGAGAGAAACAAGTCCCATGGTTATGTCTGATTGAGCTTTCTCCTGTCTGCCATCCCTCATCCGTGGGAAATCAATAGAGGATCTGAGATTGGAGCTCAGGCTAATTGAGCACTGCTCTCTCTGTTCTCTTATTGCTGCCAGGAGCATTTTGTCATCACAGCACCTGGTTCACGCCATGGGGGCAGGAGGAGCGTTGTGATAGAGCATTTGGATGCCACAGAGAGGGAGCAAGTAGCAGAGCACTTGTAGAAAGGGGCACAGCTTAGACCGCCTTATTTTATTCTCATGTGCACCTCTAAGAGCTTCTTGATGATTCCACCTCTTTATAGGATGACTTAAAATACAAATGCAATTTTGTTTAACAGTTTTGGGAATCAGAATTATTACAGCAGTGACAATTTCCTTCAAATTTCACATTACGGTACTCTTGTCTCTATTCTAGATCCTTTTAAAGGCAAGAAGTCATTATATCTAACTGCATACAGATATTTTCAAACCAAGGAACATTAGAGGTTAAATCATAAAAATTAACTATTGTTTTGGCAGTTTTATGAACTGCAGTTCTCTCTATCCATAAATATGCAGTGAGAGCAGCAGTGTTTATACTTCACACATGGTTTTAACATGGTCAAGGGCCAATCAGTCACAGTAATGCCTCATTAAAATGAAATATGTTGTCACAAACTACTGTTCCTGACAAACTGTCTTTCTCCTCCCTTACTTGTTTCTACTGTTTGAGGTTCCTTTCATCTGCTGTATCACTCCACTTTTTTGATCCTGTTTCCTTTTTCTTTTTCCGTTTTCCATGACTTGACGAATCTTGATCACAAGTAGCCCTATTCTGTGTTGAGTCTTATCAGCAGAAGAGTCACTGTTAGATACTCCCTCATTTCATGCCCCCGTGGAGCTTATGCGTACACACTGTGTACTTATATGAGGCCACTCAAACACTCAGATGATGAGATCGTTTGTGCTCCCTGATCCATGGACCGACACGACAAGTGATGCCCTTTTTATGTGTTCATAGGCTCTTAATGTGGGCGATACTCTTCTAAAGTTGCTTGTTAATGATTCAAACGCAGGTTAATTGCTTTTTAATGTTGTTGTAAATTAATTAGTGCAGTAAAAAGTAGTAGCGGTTAAGTTTACCAGCATACCAAAGCCTGTCGTCTTTTACTGAACGTGGTCAAAGTGCATCTCACATCATTAGCTGCGGTATTAGTCACTGTTAGAACTTCCCAGGAAATACTTGTGAAACTATGTGATTGGCAGTGTATAAGCATGGCTAGGAGGTAGTGAAATAAACAACATCAATGTAAAGATTTCACATTGTATAGTTCTATAAGTTACCAACATTGTATTGACAGGTTGCTCCCATTCTTATCATCACCAAGTGTTTTGAGAGACTTGTCTTTCACAGCATTCTTGCCACCTTGCCCAACATCAGTTTGCATACAAGGCAAACAGATTAACAGCAAACTATTATTTGCAAATAGTTTGCAAATAAGCAAACTATTTGCTTATTTGGCCTAGATTGACCTAATTGGGAATTTTAGCTTAGAATGTCCTGATGCATCTCAATAATCCAAGTAGAAGAATCTAAAAGAAATCTGAAAAAGTTGAGTCAGGTCCTCTGGAAAGGTTCTTCTGCACTTTCAACCACCAAAACACATTATGGAAAAGACTGGTTTACCCCAAAGATCTGCTCCACAAGGCCAAAACAAAGTAATGTTTTGTACTCTGTTAAGTGCCAAGAGAACAGTGACCAGTTATACATCAGGTGTGTGTGTTGACATTCTGAGCAACAAACCCTAGAATGGGAGGTCAGACATCATCCTTCCTTATTTTAAACACCAATACAAAGGAGAATTAAAACTGTTTGTGGATAAATTTACCAATTATAATACCTATATGTAAACATTTATTTGACCTTTAAATGCAGGACAATGGCTGTCTTAAGATTTTTGTGGAATATTTTATTTATTACTATTTGACAGTCCAATGTTGATTTTAAATGTTCAGGCAAAGCCTGACATGATAAAATATAAATGTTGTCTCAGTCGTATTTTTCTATCTAGGATGATATTAAAAACAGAATCAGTGAAATGAAAACCACTTTTAAACCTCATCAGTTTGAGGAAATACACAAAGATATGCTAAAATTATGGCAAACTATTGCCATCGTGTCTGCAGAGTAAACATAGAAAAGCTCCAAAAATGACTTGATTTTCTATTATTCTTACCAATGTTGGCAGAATCATATTAAAAACGTACCTTTACATATGGATGTTTTACCATAAAGATTAAAACACATTTAGTCTTAAAATGTTACTTTTTCCCCTCTTAAATTTGCAGAACCTTTTGAATTAATTTTTAAAATCCCAATCCTTCACTCGAACAAAATTAGGATTTTCTACCAGCTGTGCAACCTAATTAGAAAGCATTTCTGCATGCACTATCTGTTTAATTGTCCTGTCTCAATTCAATGCCCCTCCTCCTTGCTTGTCTTGTTTCAGGTATTCGTTGCTTTGTACAGCAAGACGTGCCGGCAGCAGAACAGTGAGAGATTATTGTCACATAATTGGCTTTTCCAGGCCTGATTTGATACGAGCCTCTTGTCTGATCCACACACTCCTTTATTATTGAGTGTAATGGAAAGACAATGAAGCTGACATAAAACATTCCTCATGTCATATCTCCTGAGAAATCAACTCCTGCCTTGTGCTTTTATCCTTTTAGTCAGAAACAGGCTTATTTTTCATTACGTAGACCTCCAATAAAAGGAAAAGTACTCTCTTAATTTAAAAGCAAACATTAAATCTTTTTTTTAATACTCTGTGTATGTATAATCTCAGCTTGTCTAAAGACTAGTCAGGAGGTGAAGGTGAGGTTAAAAATACATAACTATGTACAACTACATATTACTCTTTTCCAGATCTTATTTTTTCTATATTCATTTTAAATGATTGCCTGTGGGATTTTTTTTATCAGATTGCATGATGCAGTTCAATCCCTAGTTTTTATCCAAACTGACATGACTGTCTGCTGCTGCAGCAGTCTGCCTTGTTCACCAAGCAGAAGAGGCGATGTAGAACACGACTCTCCTACTCTATTATCTCAGCTGCTATCAGCTCCTGCCAGAGGAAGATACAGATGGACAAGAGATTTGCACTAGGGAAGCAAAGAAGTACTGAACAGGCAGAGAAAGCAGTTTTTCATTGCTAATGCAACCGTACTAAACCTCAAATTATCTGCACAACAAAAGCTGATTCCAAAGTCAAGAGTTATTTTAGACATGCACTGATGTAGATATCTTTAAAAAAATAGATCTACATTGTTTCATGGGTTATTTTCATTTGTTTCTGACATGTTCTTCTATTCATTCCTTTTGAGGCCATGGGTGGTAGGCCTGTTCGATTTATAGAGGTTTTGTTGCCAAGACAACAACCTTGGAGACCTTTTAGTCTGATTTTATTGTAATCATAGAAGCACACAATACCAGTACTCTAAAATGTCACAAAATGCTTGTTAAAGGAAACTGGCTACCAGAGATTTGTTTGGACTATAGTGTACCCAGTGTTCTTTTTTCCCTAATGGATTCCTAATGGAGGCTGGTAGATGGGTTTGTTAAAGAAGTTCAAGTTTCTTTTATGATACACCACTTCAGTCCCATTTTGCAGCATCTGATGCTCTCTGTTCTTTTTGATACGGTTTGATTTAATTAAAAGGTAACAGTAACATTCATTCAGTTGCTTCTCTGGAGGATCTGAAGGACGTACACAGGCAAGCTGATGGGTTTTATCCATGGAGCCTGACCCCCACGGGACTGAGAGTGCTGTAATCTGTTAGTATTGGCCAACTTATACAGTAAAACAACAAAGTAGGTCAGCTTGCAAATATTAAAGGGCAATATCATGTAAAACCAACTTGTTTTAGCTTTATATTGTATTATAGTGTTATCCCCTCATCAAAAAACATGCCCACTCTTGCTTTGACTCGCTCATGCATGTTTGAGAAATCCTGTACAGTCGTCAGGCAGCCATGCAGGAGAGCACAAAAAGCCTGTTGGCCCTAGAACCACCTTTTAGGTGCAGCTCCTCTTCTGGGCTGTATGTCCAATCCGAGCTTTTGCATCACAGAGCACACTTCCCCCACAACACCTGCAGTAGCAACAATTAGCAAACCAATACCTGGTGAAACCACACGTCTGTTGAACTCGTAATACTGACTACTTCTCAATTCATTCCTTTTCTGATTTAAAAAGAATGCTTTTGAGGAAATGTATTTTCAGTGTATAAATATGATTTAACTGGTAACATTGCTGCCTTCCTACACTTTTCATTTGCATGTCTTTTCCAGCCTAACTTCCTGTCTAGATAGACACCCAAAAATTGAATAGACTCTGACAAGGACAGTTCCACTCCCTCCATATGGAGGTGAGTGCCCAGGGACACTTCGACATGTGACTGGATAGTGAGGGAATCAAACTGCCAACTCTCGCATTGGATGATGCTGTAACATTGGAAGTACACAGAATGTTTGTTAATCAGGGTTTTTTTTTTGGTAAAAATGTACTTTCCCTAAAATCCCACTTAAATTTCAATTTTACTTGCGATGGACTTGCAACCTGTCCAGGGTGTACCCCGCCCCTCCCACTGTGACTGCTGGATATGGGCATCAGTGACCCCTGTGAACCTGAAAAGAAGAAACGTGTATAGATGATGGATGGATGGATGGATGGATGGATGGATGGATGGATGGATGGATGGATGGATGGATGGTTTACAACTCTGCACATGTCAGTACTTCAAACTTGAATTGAAAAGCAGCAGGTGATGTTTAATACTTTAAAGGACTTCTTTGATTTATTTCTTTACAAACATTTGACTGACATTTCATTTAAACTTTTTGTAGGTTTTAGTTAATAAAATTATAACTAAAAAATAAATTAGTGAATTTAAAATTGAAATTTAAGGTGGGATTTTACATACTTGATTGTTCTTTTTGTGTCTACCTTATGTTGGTGCTTATGGCTTTTTTTTCTTTTGAACAGTTACTCGCTACAACTGAAGAGTTTTTAACTCATAGAAAGCACTGGGATGGTTGATTTAGTGTGCGGGGAAGAAAAATGAGTCGCTGAAAAGGGTAAGTGAGGGTTTTGTTGAGAAGAGTGATATGGAAAGGAAAGTGCAGAAGATGAGAAGAAAAGGGAGGGAATGGGTGGAAGGATGCGTAAAATGGGTGGAAGAGTGAAGTGTGTGGTGGTGGGGGGGGGGGTGTCCTCGTAGTGATTACATTGTCCATCAGTCCACAGGATGGCCTGCATCAGCCCGCAGGATTGATGTTTGACAGAATAATTAGAAAACTGTCTCAGCCTGTAATCACTGGAGCTCATCTTGCAGAAGACTACTGCCATTCGCTCTCTGCCACACATGCACGCCAAAACACACCCGCACGCTCACACAAACAGCCGAGCAGGAGCCATCTGTGGTTGACTGGTATAAGAGACAGTGGGCTGATAGAGTGGAAAGATGGGAGTGTTCCTGTTTATTCTTAAGAAAGTGAAAGACTTTATCTGCAGAGGTGGGGACGGCAGATGAGTGTGGCACCACTCGTTCCATGAAGGCAAGAGTGGGGAACGTACTGAAGGTGCAGCCGTACGATTTATGGAGTGGGAGAGAAAATGAATTACATGGAGTTTTATCACAGTGGGTGGCACAACCCTCACACCTCTGTTTTAACTCTTTCAGTTTTGTGCTGTGTTTGACTTATCTATCATTCAAGGTTCAAAACACGCTCATCAAAGTCACAGCTGTAAGGAACAAAAGTTTATCATTACATCCTCTGTTATGGTAAATTTCAAATCTTTATTTGCACATTTTGTATTTGCTGCAATAAAAGTACTTCATGTAGATTAGCTTGCCAATTTTATGCTTTTCTCATGATTGGTGTGTATGGTAACTCACGGCCGCCTGCCACCAAATAGTGAAAGGTGGGTTATAATATTTGTTATATCATTATTTTGTGAGTGTGTTGCTTCTGTCTGTTACCAAAATATCTCATGAACCACTTCATGGATGTTTTGGAAACTTACAGAAAGTATTCACTGGCTCTGTATCTACAACTGAAAAACCTGTGGAATCAGTTTCACTTAAGACAGCTGCCAAAACTAAGGGACAGTAGAGTGTAAATCACCAGCTTTATCACAATGCAATGGTACATCAGTTTGAATGGATGTTGACACATTTATCGATATCACAAAACCTGTCATGATACAATTTTCATTTATTTCAATTTTCAAGTTTGTGACCAATATGATGCAATATCATGTACCCATTAGGGATGTCCCGATCAGATACTCAGTATCGGTATCAGTGGCAGATACGGCCATTTTTTGAAAATCGGGTATATCGGATTTAGTCATGGTATAGGGCCGATCCAGTTTTCAGTATCATCATGCTTTACAACTGCTGTTAAGAAGTCAAGACGCACACAAGTATGTAACCATGTCCACAGTGTGAGAACACTTTTCAATGGAAAAACAATGATGCTGAAACTACATCTTGCAAAATCTGCAAACTGGATGTTTCTTGTGGTGGGAACAGCTGGGCTGGAGTTAATACTGCCAACATTGTCACTTGGAAAGAAATAAAGGTGTCGGATCGGTATCGGAAAGACTAATCATTTAAAAAATCTGATTGTATCGGGAGCCAAAAAGTCTGGATCGGGACATCCCTAGTGCCCATCTAACACAACTATTGTTAGGTGGGCACATGATATCAATCCACTTCAAGCACATGACAACGATATAGATCTATATTTTCCTTTTGCTTCAATGTAATTGATCATTAATCATTTTATCAATGTATTAATGTGGATCAGTGTATTGTTACACCCCTAATGGACAGTAGACAACACAGTTTTATCTATTTTGACCTAATATTGTATGTGCTAGTTGCTAAAAGTCATTCACAGCAGGTATAAAAAAGGCCCTCTCAAGCTATAATGTTTTAGACAGCTTCAGACTTGTGAAAATTTTGTTATGACTATTTTACTCATATTGGCTATATTTTTTACCTAATTTTTAGAATTACAGTATATAAGTCCAAAAAAGGCTTCAGTAGATGTTTTTAATTTCATCTTCAGCTTAAACATCTTTCGTGTTGGACAAACTTTTCATAAGTTGTCTTAAAATGTTGTAGTGTGACAGGGCCTTTAGATTGACATCTTGATATTTCACCAGATTGACTGTAACAACAATAATTTAATTCTGCATTTGACTGAAAGGAAACACTTTAGAAACTCAATCAAAAAAGAATAAAAGAAATCTACTTTAATAACAAAGTACCCCCATACTAAATAAATATTTATCAGAAACCTGCTTACAGAAAACTTTGGTTTGAGCTTGTTTATCATTGTCTTGTCATTTTTGATTTACCAGCACTTTGTTTGCATTTACGAAATAAACAAATCCAACATTTTCCTATATTTTCTTTTATCTTTTTTCATGAATTTGCACCTTAATCACTATTCACAACTTGATAAATAAGCCCACAGATATTTTTTTTTTTAAATCAGCAAATGTATTTGTTGTCTTGATTTTTGAAATTGTAATAATTCACTTTTTTCATATATGTTGTCTAATGTAAAAAAAAAATGTTCCCAAGCAATCAAAAAAGGAAGCCTACATTTTTTTATTCTGTGAAATTTGTACCGGATTGTGTAAAATCTACTAATTAAATGCATCACTCATATTCATGGAAAATAATTTACCTTAATGTCTGACATCTTCATTGGCTTAATGGCATCAACTTGTGCTTGGAGTTCAAAGGTCATCTCATTTGTTGAACTTGCGTGACCTTTGTGACGTGGAGTGAGCTCTTAGTCGAAGCCTCCATCGATCTGGAATCTAGTCAGCCTCTTCCTTTTCTCCTGAGAGTTTTATTGGTTTCTTTGATCCCTCTAATACCTGAGCAAACCCTTAATGGCTAATTGATATGCTGCTCTCTACCCCTGAGCTCCATCAAGTCAGCAGGGCAAATTCTCAGACGTAGAGCCAATGCTGCCCCCTCTTTTCTAAGACAACTTAAAAAAAATCATTCTCATTTGCATGGAAGTCCACTTTTCTATTTGATGAAACTTGAGGACAGAGGAAATTTAACAGCTCTCTCTCCAGATAGAAAGCAGGGGGAGTGGAGGGCACTAACATGGCCAATCAATTCATGTATCCATGTTTGGCTTTATGAAAATTAAACCCTGATTGTGTCCATCTGTTTTTACAGGGTTTAGCTGTTTCTGGCAATTTAGCAGCCGCTTCTCCAGACCTTGTATGATCCACAGGGGCTACAGTGGAAAGCAAAAAAATAAATAAAAAAATACAGAGTAGATTGTGTCTGTTCTATCAATTTCAAAATTACTAATTTAGCTAAAGCTGAATGGCAAAACACCATAGTCATCCTGTAGCTATTCAATAACTGCCCTGAATTTGTCTCTGATGAAAATGAAAAACAAATCAGTGGGTTTGTACAGATGAGGTCTGTATGTGAAGGTTTGTCTTTGATTAGCCTCTCTCCCTCAGTTTGGGTTATTGATTAAAAAAAAAATTAAAACAGCTGTTAACCTTTTGCTCTACAGCATTTTCCTGTGTTTTTGAGAAAAATGTTTTAATGAATCACTGTACGACTGAAAATGTGGCTTGTGTAGCACTGTAAGAGAGGAAAGCCAAAAGGATAGCATTAAAAAATACATTAAAGCTAATTTATTTTAGGATCTGGAATTGTTTTCGAAACAATGTGCTCCTTTACTGTAATATGTTCAAAAGGCAGCTAAAGGTCTTTTCAAACAGTATATACAGGATATATATATATATGGATATTTCAGTTGCTGTGTTTAGATGGAATTTTAAAAGCTTATTTGATCATACTTTAAACAAAGGTAAGTTGGAATCTAATGTAGATATTCTATAGTATTGTGGAAAGTAAATGGTAAATGGACTGTAGTTATATAGCAGCTGTTTATCCAACCAGTATACTCAAAGTGCTTTACACTACAATCTGTGCCCTAATTTACCTACTCACACATACATTCATACAGCACTCTACCATGTCTCTGCAAAGCTAAGATGTAGAAATCATCTTATGGTCTAATCAGTGTTTTAAACCACATTAATACACTGATGGGACACACATCAGAAGCAGTGTGGGTTCAGTGGCTTGCCCAGGGACACTTTGATATGTGATTTAATAGCAGGGAATCGAACCACCAGCTCTCTGATTAGAGGATGACTCTCTTAACCACTCAGCCACAGCCACCCCATCTAAAGTATGTACCATCAAAATAATATGGCACCAAAGTTTGTCCTGCAGTATATATCTATGTATATATGTATGTATTCGGTTCGGTTTGATACTTTAGTCTTACGGTTCAATATTTTTTAGATACAAAAAAAGAGAAATTTCCATGCCCTTTTAACTTGTAATTTGTTTAAATTAAGTATAAACATTTGTTTAGCCTCAAAAGTACAGTTTTTAAATTAAATGTTGCTGAAACAGCAAGTTTCTCAGTGGATCTGCGCTCCACAATACAGCCTAGGTGGAGTAGTCGAACACAGATCCACTGATCCTTCAACACAGACCATCTCTAGAAGACAAGTTAAGAAAATAATTTTAAAAAGTCTGTATTGTTTCATACAAGTTTGTATTGAACCTAAAGCACTATTCGATACGGTTTGATATGGGTACATGTATTGTTGCACCCCTACAAATTTGTTGTCTATAAATTGTCCTCAACTTACTCCAGGTGACATGGATACTTACTTACAGTAGCATTTCATATTATACCTGATCCACTTGCTTGGGTCTGATTTTGTTACTTAATAGCTAACAAATTAATAGGGTGTTTTTTTTTTTTTTTTTAGAATTAAAATTTCTTACATATTCCTCCCTGTAGTCTTGCTCCTGCACGTTATATGTTAAGTTATTTATCAATTATTGGAATACATTTCTCTAAAAGTGAGCAACTGTCTGAACATTTGGGCATGTAAATTGTAGGGGGGGGGCAAAAAAAGAGGGTAGAGGTGATGATTTGCCTTGCAAAGCACACCCATCTGCCCTTTCTATGGCTCATTGGCTCCCAAGATCAGGTGCAATCTGAACTGGAATCATTTGGATAATTGACCTTCTGTGTGAATACATTAAAATAAATTAATTTTGATTGGCCGTGCAGCATTAAGAACAAAGTGGGAAATGTTGGCTCTTTCATATTCAGATGCTTGGTTTGTTGTACCCAGTCTCTGAGGTGATTAGGTATGCCATTCCCCAAGTATTATGCATTTCTTTAGTCTAGTAAAATGATTCTTGCTCTGGGAAGAAGAGTGCGCAACACAGACACTAAATAGTATTCAACTTCTTAAGAAGCATTTAACTTAGAAGATCTTATAATTAATCTTTAATATCAGTTAGATTTATTGTTGAATGTGTCACTGTTATACACTGATATTTGTGTTTTATTATACCTTCCTACTATGTAAATGACCTTGATATACTGACAATCCCCATACTGTGTGTTTACACCAGGCACACGCAGCCCTGTATGTGTCATTGGTGTCTGATGGACAGCCATTAACCCTTGGTGTAGAGGTGGAGGAATATTTATGTCTGCCTGTCAGTTGTGACATGCCACCCTCCAGGAATGAATAATATGCCTGCCCTATGCTGGCTCCAATTCTTGAGTTCAGTTCACAGCAAGATGGTTTTGTGTGTGTGCATGTTGGTGCAGATAGTGCCCGCAGATAGTGTCGCTTTGTGTATTTTGGTTAGTGTAAGAGTGTAAAGTAGGTTGAGGGGCATTGTGATACCCTGAGGTGAGCAGCAGGAGACAAGCTGTACATCCTTCACTGACATCTGACAAGAACACACCCACACACACACACAGACATTCACTCACCCCATCCATTATTCTCTCCTCTTTGCACTGTAGCACACACAGTATGTCTCTGTTGTCTTTAATTAGTGCTTTTACCTTTTTCACTTCATATCCAAGGTTTAAACAGTAAAAGGTTAAAGTGTAGACAGATTTCCTGGGATTATGTCTGGTAACTGTTGGGAAAAAAAAGAGGGAATATTTTTTGTAGACCAAAAAATGGGTTTGTCATTGTGTCTATTTTAAATTGGCCCACATTATTATGATGTTTTGGCTTTGTCTGTCTGTCCGTTTTCTGCCGCTTATCCGGGGTCGGGTCGCAGGGGCAGCAGCCTAAGCAGAGAGACCCAGACTTCCCTCTCCCCAGCCACTTGGGCCAGCTCATCCTGGGATCTTATTGTGATCCAATGCCTGCTGCAGTCTCTAAATCAATAATTAATTAAAAACAATTAAGAACTTTTAATTTTATGGTTATATGGTGAAACGTATCAATCTAATCTGAAAGAACAATAATCAGATCTCCTGATGCTGTGTAAATCTGATCAAAGGGAAAGTTTTTCTTAACAACACAAAATAAAGACATCTTACACCGCTTTACTGACTTCACAGCTTTACAGGCCAACAGGAATGAGATTGATGAAACATTGTCTCCATGTAGTTTGACCAACTCTGCTTAGTCAATGATGGAAAAGACCTCAAGTGTATTCTTGAAATTCCCAAGTGAGAGTCCAAGGCGTCCTGGTTGTGTTTTCACCTGCTTCCGTGATTATCAAACTCTATCCAAGTATGCTAACAGTCTCTTGACATCATTCAACAACAAATTGATCCTGTGGCTCTGAAGCAACTTGTTGCACATCTATTCTTTGTCTCTATGAAAAAACTATGGGGTTTTGCAAAGAAATTCTAAAGCTAAACTAAATAAGGCACTTTCTGAAACTTGTGGGAAGCTCAAGTATAAAACAAGTAGACACTACACAATGAAGCAGAAAAAACTATATGATTAGTGTCACAGTTTAAATAATCTAATAGTCTTTTGATAGTAAATGTTTATAACTTCTTTCTACCACTTTGTTTTGCCCAAATTTGCTGCAAAATGCTTTAGTTTAGAATCTATTTCTGCAATAAAAAGATGTACTTCTTCACTAAACACATATTTTGTTTAACCCAAGTAAATACATTTCTGATCCTAAATACAAACTGTAAGGATAAAAACTTGTTTTGTGTGAGAACTACAATAATAAAAAGGATGACTAGATATCTTCACAGTAAATAGCTGAAAACCTTTTAACTGTGAACTACTTTGAAGTCTTTAACTCTGAGTCTGACTGTAGTGTGGAATTTGACACAGTGTGATACATACCACAAAACTGTCCTGCCCATCAGACACCTGGGGGCAAGTGAAGAGGACATTTAATCTCAGATAGCATCTAGAACACTCAAGGATGACATGACGGTTATGATTTTGAATTAGGACATGGCTGCTTTTGGAAAAAAGGAGAATGGAAAGGTGATATTGGAACTGAGAAAACCTTTTTTTTGTCAAGTCTAACATCATCTTCCTTGGTTTTAGAGAATCTGTTTTCTCTAGTACATGTTACAAACTGGTTATCTTTATTCCAAATAGGTTGCTGAAAGAAATACATAGAGCTGGGCGGTATACCGTTTTGTACCGAAAACCGTTTTTTTTTCCGTTATGATATGATTTTCGGACATACCGGTTTAAATAGTCTGAACACGTTCAGAACGTTTCGTCGCGGCCGCCAGTGAATTGTTTCCCGAGGGACACTTTTCCTCGCAGCACCGCTACGTCCGCTACGTCTATTAGCATGCTAACGTTTTTGTTGGAGCAGCTTGTTGAGTAACTGGCGGCGGGTGGTGTTTCAGCT